>VDFB02105785.1:274045249-274085731 GCA_007258455.2 Sequoia sempervirens | reverse complement strand
TATATAGCCCATGGTATCTGCACCCTTGCCCCTATCCTTGCCAGGGTCCGGGGCTAGGCCGGGCCCCAGGGGTTCGGGGGCGACAGCCCCCAAGAAAAATTTTCCTCCTACTTTTTTGCGTGATCACTGAAAAAGGGAAAAATCAATGGAAAAAGAAAAATGCAATTTTGTAGAACCCAAAAATCTAGAAGCTTCTAAGCTTGGTAAAAAGGGGTTCAAATGGGTATTACTGTATGATGAAAAATGCGATTATTCGCAAGATTGTAATAGGTTTTTCACTGGATAATAAAAGTATTGGATGGCTGCAGTTTGCTGGATGTAGCCTAGATTGGGTGAACCACATTAAATTCTGTGTTATGATTTATTTTGTGCATGTTTTAGTTTCTCTATTTTGTTTATTAAATTTGCATTTAATTGTTAGATCTGCCATCTCTAACCCTAACACCTACGATCCTGGGGCTTGTTGTATCTTTAAACCCTGACCGTTGGATAAGTGTTCATTTAAATCACTATTGTCAATCTTAGGGGAATTCATCATGTTGCCTTGACCAAGTGTTGTTTTGCAACAAGGATGCAAAACAACAAATCATCAATTGCCAGATTTCATTGTTCTATTCGCTTTCACCATGTACATCATCAATCAATGGTTTTGTCTCTTTCATTATTTCCACCATCAGGTTGTCGAGCATACTTCTAGCCAAGTCCCACTAAAAGGTATATGTCACACCGATGAATCTTAACTAGCTTATCGCTTTGTCATGGAGACATTTTAATAACTCCCACCAAAACCATCATGTCACTCTGATGAGTAAATTTTCCTCCTTATTAGTGTGTTGAAGAGACATGCTTCAAAGTCCTTCTGAACTATCAATGTCTCACCGATGAAGAATCCTTTCACTATCAACATCTGATCTATCTCGTGCAATTTTCACCATTCCCCATTGACCTCACAAGTGTTGCTTGGGCCCCACCAACATCTCAATAGGGCTAGCGGGCTACTACCGTGTGTACACCTCTGATGTCACCATCCTGTTGGGTCCTACTTAGCATTTCACCTTATTGCTTCATCGAAAAGACATCCATCAATGTCCTGCCCATACACCAAAGTCACATCGATGAGATAACCATCGAGCTATCAAAGAGACATTCAATCCACTCTCATTGATATGGTATTGTCATGCCGATACCATTTTCTGCTACAAACAAGTGGTCCCCACACCATCGTGTCACCACACGTCACCATCCAATATCGATTTATGTCATGTGTCCTTCTGTCATTTGCTCTCTAACTATACCATCAATGCATGTCAACCTTACCCTATCGGGTCCCATAGCCGACATCACTCCTATTGCCCTGTCGAAGATACCCTTAAGGTCCTGGTGATATTCCAATGTCTCACCAATGAGTAGATCATCAGGTTATCAAAGAGTCAATCACGAAACTCCCTTCGATCAAGCACTCATCAGAATATCGAAGAGACATCTGAACAGGTATCACCAATGACCATTAGTCACGCTGATGAGGGTCATTGATGACATCACCTATCCACCTCATCACCATGTCATTGCATTGTAATCCACAACAAGGATGTGGACTACAATTCACTCAATCCTATCATGCCACGTGTCATCCTCATCATCACTGTCACCCACGTCATCATGATTAGCTCCCACTCGAGTACTATCATCACATCGCCATGTCAGAGAGACATTGATAAAGGTCTCACTGACGCCATACAGTCTCATCAATAATGCTTCCACACTCCTTATCACTCCATCGTAAATTTCCCAAAAATATAAACTTTAGAACCTCATGTCAAGGGTTATGATATTGTGAAAACTTGCGACTTATCGATAACAAGGAGAACCTTCTTCCTTGACTCAATTAGCTAAGTCGCTAAGTCAGGAGGTTTCAAAACTTGAGAACGCCATGACATAGGTTAGAAAGAATTGTAGACCCGCGACATCACCAATATCACTAAGTTGCTAAGTCAAAAGGTTTTGAAACTTGGGAACCCTGTGACATTGGTTAGGAAAACTTGGAACCCTGCAACTTCATTCACTTTCGCCGAATAGATGGGAATGTATACCCTTAAAGCGTTGGGTAGAGGGGCCGATCACCTCCACAATTGTAGAGACATAAGTTTCACCTAATGCAATCGACAACCACCAATACCAAGTCAACATCAAAATAGAACATTTTGAGAACGTCATGACTACAACTCTATGGTTTAACTAGTAAACCCTAATTATGTTTGAGAGAAAACAAAATTCATTTTTGGACATGTTATACATCCTCTGGGCCTGCACAATACCTTTCTGGAAAGATCTTGAAAAAACCATCACAAATCTGCCACTCAATTCTCCATCAAATCCACTGCTCTCTCATCCATCTTTTGTCATCATGCCAACAAACTCCTTTGCCTGATTTGCACTTTTGACATCAATAACAACTTATGTGTTGTTGCATAGGATCAAGACACTTCTCCTCTGATCCCCTTTTGACATCAATGACAACATATTCCAATAGTCTCCCCCTTTGTCATTGATGGAAAAACTTAAATGCTTAATGATATCAATTAACCAATTCAACATTTGTACCAATATCATCTTTTACTTTCCACTTTTATTTTTTCTTTCTCTAATGCTCCTTTTTGAGCATTTGCATGACTTTCTCCCCCTTGCTTAAATACTTGAGCATTTGCATACTTTCTCCCCCTTTGAAATTAATGGCAAATGGATCACTCCTCCTTAAAGTATTCTCCTCCTTTGACAAGCAGTGCAAAGGGTCTAGTTGTTCTCTAATACTCTCCTTTGACTTATTTCTCCTCTTCTTTATCTCAGGTCACCATACTACTGCA
The DNA here is from genome assembly GCA_007258455.2 of Sequoia sempervirens. Taxonomy (NCBI): domain Eukaryota; kingdom Viridiplantae; phylum Streptophyta; class Pinopsida; order Cupressales; family Cupressaceae; genus Sequoia; species Sequoia sempervirens. The sequence continues at coordinate 274,082,870 of VDFB02105785.1, read as the reverse complement.
ACCTTCACTTCTTCTTAGCATGAGAAAGAGACTTAGCTCCCCCTTTGACTAATACCAATTGAAAAAAAAAATTGTTCTTGTACCCATTGTTGCATTCAACCTTTACACTGCAATGGAAATACCATATGCTTCAACTACACTGTACCAATTATAACATTGATTTGAGACCAATAGCAGCTCCCCCTTAGACCTTGCTCCATTATTCACTAGCTTCATTTCAGGGGCTCTATACCAACTAACCTATTTTGAACCAATATGTAATGGTTTGATACCAACTTAAAAATATATATACAGAACAACTTCCCCCAAGACATATGCAGTCAAGGAGCATTTCTCTCAACAGAGCACATACACAACCTTTTTCTTCAATAACTAATACCAATTGTTGATATCAATTGCTGCAACAGACTATCCACTATTTGTTGGTGTTCTTACCCTCTAATGAGCAGTTCAAAGAGAAAGAATGTGACCATGAATCTGCAACCATCAAGTCATTAGAAATTTGTAAAACATATTTTACCTTACTTGATCACCTTCTTCATTTCTAGGGATGGATGAAATATCAATTTAGCTCCCTCTGGAATCATGCCCTATCACTACAAATTAGTGATGTAAAGCAGAAGCAACTTCATGGAGCATTGTCTGCCAATCTTTCTCTTCCCAAACCTTCTTTTCCTTTTTCTCTATCTGACCAGCCTTCCTCTCAGGAATATGTGAACAACTGTTCACCTTGGGGGACATATTCCTTTTCTCACCATGTGCTTTTGGTCTTAAATGATTCATTTTACAATGTTGCACAAAGTGGCCAAAATTGTGGCAGTTAAAACACTTCACACCCATGTCTACAGTAGGGGCAAATGAATTTATATGCATATGTTCTATGCTCCTACTAGGTGCTACTGTACACTCACATTCTCTATGACCAAATTGATTACATGTAAAATAATAACCATAAAAAATGTGAGGAGTACCTAGTCATAGAATTCCTTTGAGTAGGATGAGGTGGTCTTCTTTGTCTAGGTCTCCTTGGATAGTGTACTCTTGTGAAACTATCATTGTTTGTTCTCCTAGTATTCTTCTTCTTTTGTTGAACAGGAATTGACCTGTTAGCTTTCTTGTCTTCAATTTGTTCCTTCTCTCTAATAGATTTCACAACTATAGTTAACTTCTTTTCATCTTCAGAAGCTTCTCCATTGTCATATTTTTCACAATTTGTGACTAATTTTTCTTCTTCTCTAAATCTTTCATAGAGCTTCGTAGAGGAATCAATAAATGAACTTTTTCTTTTTTCAAATCTCAAGCCTAATTTTTCTTTATTAGCTGGCTTTTGTGTACTTAGCAACTCATCCAAAATATTAGTACCACCTTTTAGTTTTAGACCCTTATTGTTTTGCTCCTTAGCCTTCTCCAATTCTTTTCTCAAAGCGACTACTTATGCTTCTAACTTCATGCATCTCTCTACTTCAGATTCTAGCTTGGACTTCATTACTTCTCCTCTTTTAGCTTCTTCTACTTGTTGTTTTAGATTTACCACCAGCTTATTTGATTCCTCAAGTTCTAGATTTAGCTTATCGTTCTCCTTTAGAGTATTATTTTTCAATTTCTTGTTTTCCCTCTTAAGATCATCATATTTGTCTCTTAACTCATCAAGGTCTTCAAGAGCACTAATTAATTCTCCCTAGAGATCAACAACCACTTCCTCTTCTTCTTCATCTGAGTCCTCAATTTGTGCATCTTCCTGATTCTTAGTTTCTTTAGCCATGAATAAAAAATTTATTCTATCTTCTCTCATTACAAGGGCATGGCCTTGATCCTCTTCTAAACAATCACTAGCATTAGACACTTCACTTTCTTCATTGATGTATGGATTCTTCTTATTCTTTCCAAAATTCTTTCTTTTAGGATAAAAATCTTTCTTCTTTTTACTATATTCTTCTTGTTTAGAGTTATCCACCATATCATATGGACATTTAGAAGCAAGATGGCCTACACTACCACAGTTAAAGCATTTGAAGGGTAGTTTACCTTTATATTTTCCAAATCTTTACCTTAGTCTCCTTATGAAGTTTGCTTCTTCTTCATCAGTTTCTTCAATGTCAGAAACAGTAACTACCAAATTTTCTTTCTTCTCATCTCTATCCTTTCCTTTCTCAGTAATCTTGAATGCAACTTCTCTCCTAGATGACTCAGCATCTATCATTCTCATCTCATATGCAGTAATTATGTCATGCACCTCATCAAGAGTAAGTTTATCAATTTCTCTTCCTTCTTCGATAGCAGAAATATTGGAATCATATTTAGTTGTCATAAACCTGAGAACATTCAACACATCTTCTTCTTTCAATTATACACCATATCTTTTAATGGAATTTACCACATCATCAACTCTTTGAAATTAGTTTGCAATCTTCTCTTCTTTAGTCATCATCAAGCCTTCAAATTTTTCTCTTAGCACTTGTAACTTTGCTAGCTTCACTTTGGTGTCACCTTCATAGATCTTTTTTAAATTTTCTCAGACATCATAAGCAATTTCATAATTCATAACCTTGCTATGCACAAAATCAAAAAAATTGTTCATAATGTTAAACCAAGCTTTCTTATTGCTCTCATAATCCTTCTTTCCTGCAAGATCAGTAGGAATAGTAGCAAGAATAGTATATTTGGTCTCAACAGATATCCAAACTTTAGTTCCAATAGAAACTAAGTATCCTTCCATTAATGAGCTCTACTTAGCATAATTTGTTCCATCAAATCTAGGTGGATTTCCTGAACCTTCCTGATATGTCATTGTGTTCACCTATCCAAGATCCACATAGGATGATTAAGTTTCTCCAAGGGAACCTAGTGCTCTAATACCAATTGATGGAACACAATGATCTATTGAGAGGGGGGTGAATTAGTAGATACTAAAACTTTAGCCCTCAAAACCTTTATGTAGATTACTTTCTTAGCTACAAATACTTTGTGCAGATTTCTTCTTACTCAAACTCTTGATGCGTAGATTGTAAACTAAAGATGCAAAAAAAAAAATGCACAAATACAATCAACACAAATACCTATAACACCAAATATACGTGGAAAACCCAATATGGAAAAAACCACAGTGACCAAGGTTGCTTGAGTCTACTGCTCAAATCCAAAGTCACAAATAAAACCTTTGTTACAATGTTTTAGGGATACAACCCAAAGAAGCATCACCTAATTTAGGAGCTACAACCCCAAGGATGAAACAACACCCTAATTTAGAAGTCACAACTTCAAGGAAGCAACAACTCCCTGATTTAGGAGCTACAACTCCAAGGATGCAGCAACACCCTAGTTTAGAAGCAACAACTTCAAGGAGACTACAATCCCCTAAACTGAGCTACAACTTAGTACAATGAGGCTACAACCTCTTACAATGCTTAGAGCTCAAATATGCATAAATTGGTTTTTCCTAACCTATAATGCATCATTAAATTTAGTAAATTGTTGCACACACTACAACTTACACTCTACTGTTGAAGTTGCACACTCAGCAACACATCCTTTCTCTGCACTCTCCTATGCACATAGAACAACCAATGTTCTATATATATATACCTAAAAATGGTCACATCACATAGTCTGGTAATTAATTAAATATTTTTAATATTTAATTAAATCTCTGAATTCCATTTGCGTATAAATAAGTTTAAATAATTTATTTATATTTGTTCATTCTTTCATTTCAATTAAATAAATAAGTTTATTTAATCATCTTTTCGTATTCGTTTCTTAATTAATTAAATAAACATTATGATTTATTTATATTAATTATCATATAATCTTGGCTTGAATATTTTATTCAAATAAAGATTAAATATTTTTCTTTTCTAATTAATTCCTCTAAAAATCCATTCACAATTAAATATCTCAAAATATTTAATTTAATTCTTCTAATATCTATTCACAATTAAATATTCCAAAATATTTAATTAAATTCTTCTAAAGTCACATTATAATTAAATATTCTAAAATATTTAATTAAATCTTCCATAGTGCTAAAATCAAAAATCAAACTCAATAAATGAAATTAAATAAATTTATTTATTTAATATTTGCATTATCTTCAACAACCGTGAAACAAAACTGCCGAAACAGAAAATTAAATTCCTCTGTTCCTGTGCAGGCTTGTTCCCGTGGGTTGAAGACAGGCATCCATCCTTTTCTCCAACCTCCCAACCTCTTCCATTTTCTTCTCAACCTCTCCATCTCTCACCATTCAAACTTACCAGATAACCTTACAGCCGTTGATCCTTGCCAGCCAGGATTTTGCCTGCAAAAAAACTATAAATAGGACTGCCAGGTCTTTGAAATCATATAGAAGCTTTCAACAGAGAAACTATAGTCAAATAGCTCTCAAGCATCCATAGTATAGTCCTACAGCATCCATAGTTTTCAATATCATAGCATATCATGGCCAATCATCTGCATAGTTTAGTTTTAATTTACAGCCCCTGTGCATAATCTACAGCCCCTGTGCATATCCGTCAACATTCCCACCTCCACCAGCATATAGGATAGATAACTTCCTTTGCATACTCATTCTGCAAATTGCCATTTGGAGAAGCCAAGCTTACACAATCTGAGAGCAGTAGCTTCGAAAAAATCTGTGGAGATAGAGGAAGATGGAACGCCTCTGAAGAATTCTTGTTTATTCAATTTCATTTCAATTTCTTCAGTTTAAAGTTCTATTATTTATGTTTATTGTTTTCATTTTAATTAATATATATTCTAATACACACTATATTATTGCACTACACCTCTTTCCATTTTTTTAGTGTCTCACACATTTGCACTATACACACTTTTCTCTCTCTAAATCTGTTGTACACTCAGTAATACATAACTCTATTCAACACACTATGCACTTGCAGACTTCACACACACATAACAGATACAAAAAACTTGACAATTCTCAAATTGTCTTCTTTTTGCTTAACTCCACTGATCTGCAATCTCAACCTCAAGATACACACCACCATTTAGATCATCTCAAATCAACTACTACAGTTTGCTTTATTCGCTAACTTCTCCAGCAAGTTGCCAGATCACCTTGAGCTGCACACCATAGTCCAACTCATCTGATAAAGTTTATTAGATATCTACATTATCATTCTTGCTTTGCATCAAGCCACTTCCAATTTAAATTTTGTTAAAGATAATTTTCCTTTGTTCTTTTTGTCAAACCCTAAAATCTAATTATGTATTTAATTCACTCTTATGTTCATCCAATCTGATTTTATCTTCATCACCTGTTAGGTTTTACCGCATACCTTTCTCTACACCATACCTATGCATTGAGCCTCACAACATTAAATTTTGTCTCAATTTTTTTTCTAAGAATAGCATCCTGCAAAACCCTAGGATTAGATCTGCATTAAATGTGTTATGCTTTCAATTCAATCTAATTTTATCTCGACCACATCTAAAATCTATATTGTCACCTTGAAGATCAATTCTTCATTCAATTGGTCGCTTGGTGCAACTAGACCAATTAATTTTATCTCTTGTGTCAGTTACCAAAAATAACCCTTGTTCACACTGTCTAGTCATTACAAATCTCTCTCTTTGAATTATGGTCATTGATCTTTCCTTTCACGCCCTAATCCTACGATCCTGGGGCCTGTTGTATCTTTAAACCCTGACCGTTGGATAATTGGTCATTTAAATCACCATTGTCAATCTTAGGGGTATTCATCACGTCGCCTTGACCAAGTGTTGTTTTACAACAAGGATGCAAAAAAATGAATCATTGATTTCCAAATGTAATCGTTCTATTCACTTTCATCACACACATCATCAATCAACGGTTTTGTCTCTTTCATTTCCACCATCGGGTTGTCGATTAGACTTCCAACCAAGTCCCACCGAAAGGTATCTATCATGTCGATGAATCTTAACTAGCTTATCACTCTTTTGAGGAGACATTTGAATAACTCCCACTGAAACCATCATGTCACTCTGATGAGTGAATGTTCATCCTTATCATTGTGTTGAAGAGACATGCTTTAAATTCCTTCTGAACTATCAATGTCTCACCGATGAAGAATCCTTTCACTAGCATCGTCTGATCTATCTTATGCAATTTGCACCATTCCTCATTGACCTCGTGGGTCTTGCTTGGGCTCCACCAAAATTCCAGTAAGGCTAGCGGGCTACTGCCGCGTGTACACCTCTAACGTCACCATCGTGTTGGGTCCTACTTAGCATTTCTCCTTATCACTTCTTCGAAGAGACATCCATCAATGTCTTGCTGATACACCAAAGTCACATCAATGAGATAACCATCGGGCTATCGAAGAGACATTTAATCCACTCTCATCGATATGGTATTGTCACACCAATACCATTTTCTGCTACAAACAAGTGGTCCCCACACCATCGTGTCACCACACGTCACCATCCAATATCACTTTTTTCCATGTGTCCTTCTATCATTCGCTCTCTAACTGTACCATTAATGCATGTCAACCTTACCCTACCAGGTCCCACAACTGACATCATACTCCTATCACCCTATCGAAGAGACCTTCTTAAAGGTTCTGACAATATGCCAATGTCTCACTGATGAGTAGATCATCAGGTTATCAAAGAGACAATCAAGAAACTCCCTCTGATCTGCATCTCTCTCTTCAATCAAGCACACATTAGAATATCGAAGAGACATCCAAACAGGTCTCGCCAATGACCATCAGTCACGCCAATGAGGGTCATTGATGATGTCACCTATCCACCTCATCATCATGCCATTGCATCGTAATCCACAACAAGGATGTGGATTAACATTCACTCATTCTTTTCATGTCACATGTCATCTTCATCATCACTATCACCCTAGTCATCATGACTGGATCCCACTCGAGTACTACCGACACATCACCATGTTGGAGATACATTGACAAATGTCTCACTGATTCCATACAGTCTCATCGATAATGCTTCCATACTCCTTATCTCTCCATCGCAAAGTTGCCAAAAATCTAAACTTTAGATCCTCATGTCGGGGGTTATGATATTGTGAAAACTTGTGACTTTTCGATAACAAGGAGAGCCTTCTTCCTTCCTTCACTCCATTAGCTAAGTCATTGAGTCAGGAGGTTTCAAAAATTTAGAACCACATGACATAGGTTAGAAAGACTTGAAGACCTGTGACATCACCAACAACACTAAATCGCTAAGTCAGAAGGTTTCGAAACTTGAGAACCCCATGACATAGGTTAGGAAAACTTTGAACCCCATGACTTCATTCACTTTCGCTAAACAGATGGGAATTTATACCCTTAAAGCACTGGGCAAAGTGGGTAGACACCTCCATGATTGTAGAGACATAAGTTACACCTAATGCAGTCAACAACCGCTGATACCAAGTCAACATCAAAATAGAACATTTTGAGGATGCCATGACTGCAACTCTAGGGTTTAACCAGTAAACCCTAATTTTGTCAAAGAGAAAACAAAATTTATTTTTGGACGTGTTATGCATCCTCTAGGCCTACACAATACCTTCCTAGAAATCTCTTGAAAAACCCATCACGAATCTTCCACTCAATTCATAATCAGATCCACTACTCCTTCATCCATCTTCTATCATCATACCAACAAACTCCATTGCCTGATTTGCACTTTTGACATCAATGACAACTCTATGTGCTTTTGCATAGGATCAAAACACTTCTCTAATCCCCTTTTGACATTAATGACAACATATTCCAACATGTCTTTGTGTCTGTGAATTTTCTTTGGATGACCTTTGTTGCTCTGTTGGCACAAGGATACAAAGGAAATGAACCTGTCGTGACATTTATTCTATTTGTATCTTCACTCTTCTATATGTCATCAAATTTTTCTTTTAATTTTGTCTTGTATTTTCCTTTTGGGGATGATGCAAGGCATTGAGACATTTAGGTCTGCTCCATGTTGACCCAAAAATTTGTTGTTTTCTCTCTCTATGTGTAATTCCTCCATTGTGTTCATTGTTCCACGAGTATTTGGGGAATGATGACAATTTTGAGCTCTATTATATTACTATAGCAAAGACGTATACTGACCCTGGATCCATGGATCCCTCCAGTGTTCATATTCTAAGATTATATTGCATTTGGGGGCAACCCGTTCACATGATGCGGCTTTATTTAGAAACATATCATTGGCATAGGGCTTTCCAAATAAGCTCTTGTGACTTCTTATCACATGGAACTTATCATTTTCTACTTTGAAGTAATTACACACAGCATGGTGTTTTGCAATTTCTTTAAAGTGGTGGCATACATTGGTATTATTTTTCTTCACTTTGTTCATAGGCATTGGACTTAGTGGTGCATTTATATTGGCATTATTTTTCTTCACTTTGTTCACAGGGATTGGAATTAGTGGTGTGTCTACATTAGCATTATTTTGCTTCACTTTATTCACAGGCATTAGACTTAGTGGTGCGTTGACATTGGTATTTCTTTGCTTCACTTTGTTCACAAGTATTGAACTTAGTGTTGCATTAGCATAGCATTTTTATCAATTTGTGGTACCTTATCAGATTTTTCAAGTAGTATAACTATTGGTTTGGTTATGGGTACACACCTAGTGAAAAGCAGTCCTTACCAGACCTAGTGTGTTACTCATTTTGCTACCTTGTCTTGGGGGCTCACCTAGTCAATATCGAACTTCACTAGCTTGTGTACCTTCCTATTTATGATTCACCTAGAAAATACTAGACTTTTCTATTATGTGAGTCATGAATTTCTTTGGTGTGGATCCTAGCATAACACAACTTGTTAGTCCATACCCTATTTTTGTATTTTATTTTCACATTGTGTATGTTGTCTTGCTGCATAACATACATGTGTGTTCCTTTATACTCATGTTGGTTTGCCATGGGATCTTGGATCTTGGGGGATTGATCACCTCCCTTGATCTTTATTTATCCTATCTCTTCAACATTTGTACATTTGGACTCCTCTTGAGTTTTATTTCTCTACTTTTGTGTGATTTTGAGTGTAAGTTCATACTCTCACTAAAGTGGGGGCTAGATTTAGCATACTAAATTGTCACCCTTTATAATTTCATAGTATTTTTTTCTCCCTTTAAGTTATTGGACCTAATAAAGCACTTAATTTTCAAAATTATGCATTCCACAACTTATTTTAAATATTTTCCTATAATCTACAAGCATAAAAAATGCTCTCATTTAATACTTTGTCCCTGATACTTTAAACTTTCAAAAATAGTGTTGGGACACTAGCGCCTAGGGCACCTTTGTCCCCCTATTTTGGCTCCAAATTCAAATATATCGATGTCAATATTTTATTATTTGAAATCTAAATGTCTAAAGTCGGTTGTCGGGAATTAATTTTTGGGAAATTGAATAAATGCCTATAAATACCTAGTTATTGCATCATCTCAAATCTAACAAGAACAATCTAGAAAACTACTGGAAAACTTATGATGAAGGACATTCAAGAAAGGTATTTTCATAGACTTATTGCAACAATTCAAGATCCAACATCATGTCAATATGAGAGTTCATGTTTGGTCATGTTATCATTGTTTTGTGAAGGCTAATCCTAATTGTAGGTCTCCAAATCATTCAATCCAATCAAGCAAGAAAGATCAAGACTTTGAGGTGATGTGAATTACTTCAATCCTTCAAGGAAGCCATTGAAGGGTGTTGAGTTGGAACACTTTGTGATTTCATCATTCTTTCATTTTATTTAGCCATTTATCATTGACATTTCCATTGTGGAAGTGGAAACACTTACATAGAGTTTTACTAAGTCAAGCCCCTAAAATGGCACAAAATTCCCTCTTTGTGAATGTGCAGATCTCAAGTATTTTGAAGATTGAAGGAAGTTTGAATGAAATTTATTCATTGTTGCATTTGAAACCCTAGCCCTTGACAACTCACGGAAACTCAATTACAAAAATATCCAATAGTGATCCAAAAAGTTTGCAGAAGAGAAATGGAAGTGTAGATATGACATATAAGGACTACGATAATATATCTAAAAATACCTACTAGGATAGTTGTGCCCCCGAAAGAAGCTTCCTAAAAAATCAAGCTGAAATTTATACCATACGTGCACAATGTCCTCCCCTTTTTGTTTTTGTTGTCTGATTTCCTCTATGACTACTCATACTTTTCATATTTACATAAGAACACCAATTTGCATCATTAGGACAATTAGATCATTACATTTCATCATTAGGACATTTCCAGATTTGGTTAAGGGTTGGTTGACTCACCTATCAAGTTGTAAGTCAATCACATACCTTATCCAAATCCATCAAACCCCCATTCCATCCTCTCGCACAAATAAAACCCCCTCATGAGATTAGGGGAAAGGTGTCAAATCCTAAGGTGAGAACTCATAGGTTTCCCTTTTCCTCCATTTCACTGATATAATCATGAAATTAAATTTTTAAATCTAAACTCTAGGAAGCATGCATAAATTACCATCTGATCATGTGAATCTACTAGCACATTTTATTCAACGGGTGGTATAGCTATCAATTGAGAACCAAGTGTATGAGTTGCTAATGCCTAGATATTCAAATAAAGTAAACAATAGGTTAGAAAATATTAGTGATAAAAAATGATTTCAATCATATATATATATATATAAGACATAGAAATTGTATAGGAAATTTAGTAAATTTTAGGACCTCAAATGACATGGATGACATGAAAATCACATTGACTAGTATCTTGGCTAGCACCTATTAGGATATTGCTATCATCCTACAAATACATATATCAAATAAATATATTTATATTTAAATATAAATTCAATTTAATTTGATTTTAAAATTTTAAAATAATAGTACATCTAGTGAATTTTTAAAGTACATGTAAATTCCAAACTTAAATAACTTTTGAAAACACACACCAAAGATGGTCCATGCATAACAATTGATAATGGCTAGGAGCACTTGCCACACCTTGTGGTTGGTCAATCGTGGATACTACATGACCTCCCTACATAGATACAATATTGTTTCACACATGTGTACAATTAAATTAAATTATATGTTTGTAAATTAAAATATATAAATAAGAAATTAAATAATGCAACTTTAAATTAAAATTAGATCTATAAATATGCAATTTTCTAAGGCCAGTATACATTTGTTTACCTGAGTGTAAAGTGTTCCCACTTGTACAATTGTTGACATAAAACAAATATTATCAAATCAAGATGATGTCCCAAAGTCATGCATCTACACCAAACACTTCAAATTAATATTATATATATAATTTAATATTATTAAACATGAATTTTGATACATGTAAATGTTACACATTTCAAACAAATTAAAATGTGACTTAATGTACATACCTATCTAGGATGATCATCGAATATAGTAAATCCACAAATGATTCCACCTCTAATGTAGGTGCATCTAAAGTGGATACCTAAGCAAGGTCATAACACGAATGACTGCAACTTTGACAAAAATGTGGCATGGCACATGGGAGCTTCTAGGACCATCTCCTCCATGCTCTCTACCACTGACATCAACTTCCATGTGGGTAGCTAGGTGATAAGTGAGATCTCCTGAGAGTGAACTCAATGCTCCTAATGTTGAAATCGTTGCCTAGTGTTGAAATGGTACCAACATTCTAGAAGATGAAGGAGCAACAATGGGTAGAATTTTAGCACATCGATTTGGATCAATAGGTTCTCCTATTCTAGGTTGGGGCATGCCATGCCCAACTCCCTAAAATGACCTCATATCAAAATAATTGGGTTTTAAAACCATCTCAAACTCTACCCATAATTTTCTCAAAAAATAAAGAAGCACCTCACAATTAGTGTGTGGTGGGTGATCAAAGACCATCCACCATTGCACCCAAAAATATGTGGCTATCTGAGGGTGCCTACACCATCTAATTGAAATTCATTTTTTCTTTGGAGGAATAGGTCAAGATTGGTATGAGGGCCAATGAAATATGGAGATCTACGATCTCTCTATATGATAGTCCATCTACATAAAATTGTCTCCTCTCCTCTATCCATTGGTGGAAATTATCTAAATCTGCATCATTGGATTGAACATAGTCAACAATAGTTTGCATCGAACATCTGCAAACGGTGATAGATGGGGGGACTATTAGGCTCATTTTTTATCAAAATATTATTTTCTTGAATAATGTTTATGTTTGCATTGATATTGGCTCGCAATTGAGCCTCATCAAATGGAGGGGGTGGGGATTAGGAGGGGGGTTTTGAGGTGGGGGCTATGAGGTGGAGAGTGTGGAGGTGAGGGATTTTGAGGCTGAGGGTTATCAAAAGATCCTCTATCAAAATCTCATCAATAGATGGTATTTGATCCATCAAGGGCCACTACATGTTAAACAATTAGAAGAAAAATATCAACAAACTAATTACATAACATGAAGCATTGAATGTACTAATTTTTTACATAAAATATTTAAAATAAATTGATACTTGTTTCAAAGAGATCATTAAATAATGTACAATTTGAAATAAAAATCACATTGAACACACATTTAAAATACATCATTTAGACACATTAAAATTTAACATAATTGTACAACATAAATTTGGACTAATTTATAATTTTTTTGTATGTTGAAATTAAACATATAAAATAAGACCACATGTGACATCAAGTGAAAATGGCTATAATTTCTCTGAGATTTTGATATTTACATCTCTTATATCAAAGAAAAATAAAATAATGTTCCTAATGAGTTAAGAAAATGATAGTATATGCCTAAAATAACTAGTGTAGTGTAGAACAATGTACTCTTTTCCATTTTCACACTTTCTTTGGGCCCCTCAATTAAATTGGACTTAATTATCCCTTAATAAGCCCTATTTTACATCTACAAGCCTAATAAATTACATATTTTGAAGGGGAAACCTGACAATAATTAATGCCAACACATAATAGTTTACCTTGAGCAATGTGTGTTCCAAGAATAGGTGTTTGGGACCCATTCGCCCATGGGAAAATGGTTCCTCCCTAGGCCTTCAAACCTTAATTTAAAATATTTTTTTGGCAGTATTTTATTGTCCCTAAATTTAAATTTCAATGTTGTCTTGTAATGTTTAATTTTTGGGAAATTAAGGATACATACCTATAAATAAAAGGTTATTTTATCAAATCAACTAGAAGTTTTGAAAAGAAATTTCAAAAGGAAAAGTTTATGATCAAGGGCATTCAAGAGAATATTTATCAATGATTTATTGTAGCAAGCAAGATCTCAAGCATTATGACAAATTCTTTTGTAATCATGCATGTTTTTGGAGTTAACATTGTGATGCAGGTTTCAAAGATTCAAGTCAAGCATTCAAGTGTCAAGATCCACATCCATTGACATTTTATGCAAGATCAACATCAATATTTTAGATTTCCTAAGGTTTATTCAAGGGTATGGTGAATTGCAACATAGCACTGTTCATTCATCATTCCTTTCATGTTTCATTACTTCAATTCAAGGTTTTATTAGCCAAACAGGGTTTGACCAAGGTAAACCCCCATTCACCAAAAACAAACAATTTTTCCCTCTTTGTGGATGTGCAGGTTTATAGGTTAAAGAAAAGTTGAAGACCTCAAAAGTGTAAAATTGTAAAAGTTGCAAAAGTTGTCAAAGTTGAAAGAAAAGTTGTCAAGATCATGGAAACTCAAATCTCAAATTAATTTTATGTCATTTTTGAGTGAAACCAGTGGGAAATTACATCTCAGATCTATCTCTAGAGGCTCCCAAAAATTTAGTTCAAAAAGCTGACTCAGGACCCATTCGCCATTTTTGGACACTTAGCAACTGATTTTTGAGGCAAGTTTTATGTATCTTACACTCATCCAATTTGCACAAAATCGACTGTTTCTATTAGAGATATACTTCATCTACATGAATCAGGTCTTAGGTTATATATTTAAGGTCATTTTCTATTTTATTTTCATCTCCCAAAAGTGTTGTTTGAACTTTACCCCCATGTCCACACACAAAGGAAATTGCTAGATCTTCCATAGAATTAACTCACCTAAGGGCTGGAAGTTAATTACATCTTGGAGGATCTCATTTCCTAAATGAAATAGAAAATAAGTAGGTTCATTACACCCAATTTTTCCCTTTCTATTTATAGTAATTTTGGTTAAACATTCCAAACTTAGTATAAACTATATGTTTTGGTGAACCTACACCCTTTTCTATGTTTCATTATGGTGAACCCGACATTTTGAACATTCTAATTTTTGATTTGGAGATCATTCAAACCCTAGATCTATTATTTTCATAAGTTTGCATTGCATTACATTACTTTGCATCTCATTTAGGGTTGTTAAACTTGCATTATTTTGCATCTCATTTAGGGTTTTAGGTTTGCATTTTTCATCCTTTAAAATTTGAAAAGCTCAAAAAATTACATGCATATTACATTAATTTTGCACAATACTTTCCTATTAGAGTACTTTTCATCATTCACATTTAAAAATTGACCCAAAATTGCATTTTTAAAAGTTTCATATTGTTCATCGTTTGTATTCATTTCGCTTGCATTTAGACATCAAATTCTAGAAAATTTTGTCACAAAAGTTACAGTCTGAAACTTGGCACAAAGAACACATACAACTCAAAAAGTTCATTTTTCATTTTTTCAAACACTGTACAAAGAACCATTCACCCATGGGAAAACTATTCTTTGAGGGCCTTTGAAAATCACCTTTTTTGAGCATTTTTGTGGTATTCTACACTTCCCAAATTTGTTGTTAAACAACTATTTCAATATGGAAATTTTTAGGATTTTTTGTTTTCTACATTAGGTCTAATCATCCATTTAGTTTAGGCATTGTAAATTGGGGAAAAAAATTGCATATTTCTATTCTGGATAGTTTCATAACTGTGTACATTTGTTTTATTTTTTACATCATTTCTTAGTTTAGCTAGATTGATTTACATTTTACAATCATTTCAAAATAAATAAAAACTAAAACTAAATGGTAAACCTTGGAGAAAGAATATCCTTCAAACCCTTTAGTTGTGATGACTTTGACATGTTATACGAATCCCTTGAGGACTTCATCTCACCTAGTTCATCCACTAAAGCTTTGGTGCAAGAGGATGCAATCATAGACGATCATGGCAATCCTAGTTGTTCTTCTCCTGATACCTCTCCTATTTATGATGAAAGTATCTTGGTGTTAGAAGATCTAATTATTGAGTGTCATGAGAATCTTGTTTTTCCCTCTTCCAATGCTAAATTTCTCTCAACAAACACTAAGATGGATGGCATAGATGTAGATGTTAAGTTCACATTAGATCCACCCTCACTAGAAGGTCATCTAGGTAACTCAGTTGAGGTTATGAACACAAAAATTGGATATCCTTTAATTAGTGAGCCTCCTAAATCACATCCCGTCTTAGGATCTCATAAATTATCCCTAAGAGATATCTTGAATTTTACAAGGAAACTTGATAGTAACAATGTTTCATAACAACCGAGTTACAATACCGTTGCTCACACATACATGTAGTGGCGTGAATTTTAACCCCTTGCAAATTCCCCATTTACACACCCCTTACCTTAAAATTTGATCTCGATGATGTATTTTCCACATCCACTTCCATCTTCCATCCACTTGGTGGCTCATTTGTGTGTCGATGGGGGAATTTTTGTCAGGGACGCTAGTGCAGCACATGGGCATCTACATGGAAAACTTCCATCCTAACAGGATTCCTTCCTCTAGAATCCACTGAGGCATTACACTCATCCATTGCATGCGAAGTGTAACATTTGTTTCTCTTTGGAACAATTTCAAATAGGATTTTTGCCTCCTCCGTTCATTCAAATGGCCTATTATTTCATTCATTCCATCTTCTTCAAAATTCTTCAATCATGGACACACTTCTTGATAGCTTCTTGAAAATACACACTCACTTTTAGCTCCTTCACGTTGCACCACCACCACCATTGTAGCTGCAAGTTGTTTCTTTATTGGCTCCTCTTTGTTGTTGTGGTAGTGTTGGATTTGGAGAGCTTGTGAGCTCACATATTCCTCCATTTTCCTTGAGATCATGTGGTTGAGAAGGTGATATCCATTCATTTCCATCTACTTATGCATCATCTACTTGCATAGTAGAATATTATTGTTTGATTATTGCTTGGTATTTCCCTTTCTGCATACTTCTTTATCATCTTTCTACAATCATTTCTATTTGGTTGTCTGTGGAGGCGGAAACACCAAAGCAGGGGACTAACAGAGGCAACCCTCTAAACAAAACCCCAACATTTTCTCGTTCTTGTGTGTACAGGTTATTCATAGAGTGAAGCTCTTGAAGGCCTCAACCTATGGGTTTGAGGGTCCGTTTCTACCACCTTTCTCTTATTAAATTATATCTTAGTATTGTTAAAATATTCTTCTTGTTATTTTTGTAATTTTTATCTTTGTTGTAGCATAAAACTCTGTTAATCATGTAGTTAGTAGGTTCTCTGGTGTTTTGTTCTGTACTTTACACTTTTTATCTATATAGACTCCAATGCATCCCTGAGACCCCAATGCACTGTACTAGAGTCTATGTCCCATGCTATAGTTCCCTGGAAGAAAGTTGTCTGAGTTATAGTTTGAACCTTCAAAAATAGCTCTATTGATCCCTTGAAACATTTGGGTTAGCAGAAAGAAAGTGATAGACCAGTTGTCCTTCCTTTTATCGCTTGAAACCCTAAGCCTTTCTAATTCATTCATCTAGCTTGAGGTAGATCGGGGTAGCCTATTGTTCTAGACTCTCCTATGACCTAGAGTCCCTGAGTAGTCAGTCCACCTCTACATTTTGGTGAACCTGACATGAACATCATAGTATTTGTTTCTTTGTGTTAAAATTCTTCCTCTCGTGCCTCACATAGGTTGTGGACTTGTACATCGTGAAGCTTTATGAGCTTTATGACCCAATCTACAACATCTAGGTACATTGTTAGGAGAAGTGTATGGCATATAGAGATGGATTTCTTGAAGGTAAATACTAGTTTCACTATTGGTCTCACTTCTCAAGAAATGGTTTTAGAGACAGAGGAGAGCTTCCTCAGGGAGGTCAATCATGCTCCTACTCCTCCCATTTCTCCTATGGCCCCACCTGTGACTGAGGATGTTGCTCTCACTATTCTTGTTGAGCATCTCATCGCTCTAGATAGGAGGTTGTTGAATCTCACAAATCATTTGGAAAAGAACAAAACACAAATAGGGTTGCTAGGCTTGTCAACAAAATGAATTATATGCTAGAAAAAGATCGGGTGGGCCTGGAGCTTCTCTAAGGCATCATTGACCTAGTGAAAGCATATGTCCCTTCATATAACTCAAGATTGAGTATTACCCAAGGTTCTGGGCCTGAAACCTCTAGAAGGAAGATAGGAGTTTCAATACCCATGACGTCGGTGTGCATAGTTGAATCAAGCCCTTCTGTCATTACCACCCCCGTGCCCAAGGCACCTCTAATCATCAAAGTGAACATAATCCCTCTAGGTTTCAGCGCTATTCCTTCCAATTCTGGTGATGGTAACTCTGGGGTACATGCTAGCTCTGGTGGTGGCTTTGGCGGATTTGGTGGCTTTGACAGTGGTCCTAGCAGCAATTCCACCGGTCTTGTTTCATCATTTGAACCTGTTTTGAATGCTCTGCTACAAAATATGGGCCAGATGTAGAATCAGTTGGCTAACCTATCCCAAGCCACCTCCCAACTGATTTTCTAGCCTTTCTTTTGTTATAGTCCTTTATCCATATCAATTTTGAACACTCTTAACCCCTAAGGGATGGAAATTCCAAAGTTTAAGAAGGATGGTGGTAAGGGAGATCCACAAACACGTGTCTACATTTAATTCCATGTGTACATATTTCTTCCATCATGGTGCCTTAATGGCTAACTTTTTCCCAAGATCTCTCAAGGATACAACCCTAGGATGGTACTATTCATTTCTTGATAATTCCATTTTTTTTTTGTTTGATCAACTTGTGAATCAGTTTCTCTGATAATTCCAGGTGAACATTAGGCCGAAGATGGCCTTTTCAAACCTGATCCAATGTAAGTGGGGAGAGCATGAGAAGATAACCAATTTCACTGCTTGATATCAAGTGTTATTTTCATAGATATCTTATCCTTTTCCTAACTTAGATGTGCAAAAGGTTTTCATCAACAACCTGTAGAGGTCCTAACAAAATAAGTTTTCTGTGATGAAATTCCCCTCTTTTCAACATCTTTGTGCCGTATTATGAGAGTACCAGCAGATGACTCCCCAATTTGGGGGATCCTCCTCATGCTCCCATCTTGAGGGTAGGTTCCTTGTGTTGATCTCTGGTAAAGGTAAATATGTTGCAAATGTAGTTGTTGTGTCTAGTGACAAAGGCCTCAAACACAATTGACAATTCATGAAATTATCAGAATCATACACTTCTATCCTAAAGAAGTTATTGAAATACAAAGTGATAACCTTGCTAGATCATCGACCCCTTATTGAACCTTACCCCAACTGGTATGAAGAGAACACATTCTTGTAGTACCATCAAATTTTTGAACACGATACTGAAAGATGCATGTGCCTACATCATGAGATGTAGGATAACATCGATGATGATACTATCCGCCTCGATGGGAAAAAGAAAAATGAGGATAAGTCTATGAAAAAGGCTAATAATGAATTGTAGGTCTATACGAATCCTTTTTTTTCTCATTCTATGAACCTAATCATTGAAACTCCTAATTTTACTTCCCCTAAGTTCTCAAAGTATGTAAATGTGGTTTCATTTATGCCTATTCCTCCCATGTAGCCTACAAACGAATCATCAACTATAACTTTCACATCATAGGACTTGCTTATGAACATGAACAAGCATTTGTCTCCTCTATACATCTCCAGTTGTATCAACATAAACATCATGACTAGTGTTCTAGTTGACCCCGTGAGTTGTGTGAATGTGGTAACCAAGGACACTCTTCTATTAAATTTTCTACATAAGGAGGAATACGAAAATTAAAAAACCACAATATGTATGCACGAAATACTCTCCGTCACTCCACTTGGTTCCATCACCCTCTCAGTCTTGGTAGGACCCAAGATTGTAAATGTTCCCTTTGATATCATCTCGAAGTTAGACTTGTTTAAAGTGAAACTAGGCATCCCATGGATAGTTTCCATGAATGTAGTCACTTCAGTAGTTCATAAATTTTTGAAGTTTTCTCATGAGGGTTCCATGCACATTGTGCACGACACTGGATATAAACCTCTAGTTTCACGCGAGGGCTACTCATTAGATCACTTCTGGCCTGCACATATTGGTCTTCTTCCTCCAAGGATGGACCTATTGTATCACACCTATGTTAAATACAAGAATGGGGTAATAGCATCGAAGGCGACCTACCTTGTCTCCCCTTACGCCATTTTTGTTAATAGCTCTATAATTGCACAACAACAGGCTGCCTCCTCCTCCTCTCAAAAGGGGAATGGGAGATATGCTTGTGACTAAGAGCCTTCCTCTTCTATTATTTCATCTACTTATAACTCCCACCTTGTTGTGGTACCTTCGACTTCTACTCCCGTGCTCCGCATTAGGAGTCTGATGGTGACCACTTTGATAAAGGCCAAGTGTCAAGTATTTGAACTTCTTTCCTTACCCATGGCATTGAGGCTTGTTGTCTATGGTAAAGGGAAGGGTCCTCATGGAGTTGCCCCTGCGTCTTGGCTTTTGCAGCCTCCTACTCCTACCCCTCAGGTAGTGAATGGGAAGAGACCTACCACCGAGGTGCTCAAGTCTGCTTCTCCACCTATTTCAATCTTCGCTCCTACCCTTCCTACTCCTTCTCCCATCCAGGAGGCTACCCTTCCACCGAAAATGGTTGTGAACATGCTTATAGTGGAATAGGAGCCTCTTATCCCTTCCCAAGCACCGATTTCTAGCTCCTAGAGCTGACAAAACTAGCTTGTGCATGAGTGTAAGCACCAAAGGAAGGCTCTGGTTGTTGAGAAAGTTGCCTCTCAGAAAGAAAAAGAGGAGCTTACAACTCCTATTTTGGCATCTCCTACTATGCCTCCCTCTTCTATTCCTTCTACTTTAGTTCCCATTGCCTTGATCTTGCTTTCGGCTCCCATGCAAATGTTGATGACACTCACCCCAAAAGGGTGCAAGTTTTCATCGCTCCTTCGATGGAGCCTCCTCTTCTAATGTCCCTTTCAAACATCCCTTTGTTTTTCTGACCTATAGACATGTCAAACATCACAGTGGTGTCTGCTACAACCTTGTCCTCTTCACCTTCCACTTCCTCTGTAGAGATTCCACACCCTTCGATGAAGCATAAGTTGGAGGATGACCTTGCTTCCAATGGAGGTCAAAGGAAGGGATCACCTTCTTTGAGAGAGGGTTCTGCTTTGGCTTGCATCATTCTGGTGACAAAGGCAGCCCTGACATCTCCTGAGTTTCTCACCGTCCCTTTTGATGAGATTGACGGTGGATCTCAAGCACCTCCTTCATCTCTCACTCAATTAACACATGGAATTATTGTCAAGTGCATGTTTAAATTGGTAGATGATGTCCCAGCTCTATCAGTGATCTTTGCAATATCAATGGCATTTACCTTACAAGAGTTGAGTTAAGGAGACCTTGAGGGGACTTCTTCCTTAGCTATTAACATACGAGAGTTGGAGCATGCTCCCCTTTCTATCTTGCCCTTGCAGGCTCACCTAACCTCCCCATATAATGATCTATATTGGGAGAATGATGACCTCTTGGTTGATGATGACTAGCAGAGCACCTCTTCTTTATCTATATATTAGAATTGTGTGTGTGTTGTGTTTCCCTCGTGCTTATTTTTTATGTGTTCCTAGATGACCCTTGTCATCCGCGTAGGTACTTGGATACAAAAGTGAAATTGTGTCATAAACTTTCTCTATTTTTTGCATAATTCTTCTATATATTGTATCTTAATTTTTGATAATTGGGGATGATGCAAAGTGTTGAGGGCATTTAGGCCTCCCTTCCATGTTGACCCAATTTTATTTATTTTTTTTCATGTTTTATTCTTTAGATCTTGGAATTCCTAGGATTGATGATCTTTCACTCCACTACATGTTTCCTATCTTGATGAGTTGATCTAACCCTGACTTCCCAGATCCCCTTGTCTCTTGATTTCTTCATATTTTCTTATCTTTCTCTCTTCTTTGCTTTCTTCTTGATGTTGTGGTGCCTATGTGTTGTCCCTTCTATGTGCGACAACATTTCCACATCTACATCTCATCATGTATCATGGTCCACAACATCTTTGCATGTTCTTCCTTTCCTTAGGATGCCACATACTCCTTCAGTTTGCACGCACCATCCTAAGGGGGGCTCCTACCTGTCTGATTTTCCATAAGATGTATTCGATGGCCAACTAATCCCTTGCTAGAAATCTTTACCTTTTTCAAAAATCGCATCCTTCAATAAGGATCTCCTTAGCAATATTTTCTTTTGAAATTGAATTCACAACAAAAAGAACTAAGAATTCACCTTCAAAGAGGCCATTTTTCTTTTCTCAGATACCTTGACAAAAGATAATTTTTCAAAATTATTCCTTGATTATAGAATTGTTTACAAAAATGTCACCGCTTTTCAAATAGAGCATCCCTTGAGAAGACCCCTTTTTCTTTTAGGGGTTCCCAAGGAACCCCTTTGAAATCTTCTCCTTCAATTGCTTGTTTTGAGATACGATTGTCTCTCTATCTGTGTGACTTTTTCTTGCCTAACAAGTTTTGTCTGTGGATTAACATGTTGCTTTGCAAGACTGAGCACCTATAAGGGTCAATCAGACTCTATGGAGCCTTTCACATTTGGAATCCCTCAGGGATGAGCACCCATGGTGCCTCCTTTGTGGGATCAAACACCTGTGAAGCATTTTCACTATGCAGGACTGAGTTCCTGTGGAACCCTTTGTTCATCTTTTACGGGACCAAGCACCTGTGGAACCAATTTTTTAGGACCAAGCACCTACAGAGCCTTTTTTTCACCTTCCATAAGATTGAGAACCTACGATGCTTTTTTTCAAATCTCCATAAGACCAAGTACTTGTGGAGCTATCTCTCTCTCTCCTGTGCTTGAGTTTTTCAAATTACTGTCTACTTCCTCAACCGTTCAGGTATATTCTCTTCTACTTATTACACTCTACATTACGGTGCAATTGCTGACACTTATCCTCGCTAAGTGGGGAAAAAAATTAATGGCGCAAATTTGCACCCCTTGCAAATTCCCCATTTACACACCCCTTACCTTAGAAAACATGATCTCAATGATGTATTTTCCACATCCGCTTCCATCTTCCATCCACTTGGCAGCTCATTTGTGTGTCAATGGGGAAATTTCTATTGGGGACACTAGCGAGGCAAGTGGACATCCACATGGCATGCTTCCATCCTAATAGGATTCCTTCCTTTGGAATTTGTCGAGGCGTTGCACTACTCCATTACACATGAAGTGTAATGTTTGTTGCTCTTTGGACCGACTTTCAATGAGATTTTTGCCTCCTTTCATTCAAATGGCCTATTATTTCATTCATTCCATCTTCTTCACACTTCTTCAATCTTGAACAAACTTCTTGACAACTTCTTGATAAGACACACTCACTTTCATCTCCTTCATGTTGCACCACCACCACCATTATAGCTGCAAGTTGTTGCTTTGTTGGCTCCTCTTCATTGTTGCAGCAACATTGGCTTTGGAGATCTTACGAGCTCACATCTTCCTCCATTTTCCTTGAGAACACATGGTTGAGAAGGTTATATCCATCCATTTCCATCTACTTGTGCATCATCTACTTGCATAGTAGTATATTGTTTGATTATTGCTTGGTATTTCCATTTCTATGTACTTCTTTATCACATTTATGCAATCATTGCTACCTGGTTTTTTGTGGAGATGGAAACACCAAAGCAGGGGACTGACTAAGGGAGTCCTCTAAACACAACCCCAAAATTTTCTTGTTCTTGTGTGTGCAGGTTGTTCATCAAGTGAAGCTCTTGAAGGTATCAACCTGTGGGTTTGAAGGTTCATTTCTACCACCTTTCTCTTGTCAAATTCTAGCTTAGTATTGTTAAAGTATTCTTCTTGTTATTCCTATTATTTTTTCATTTTCTATATCTATTGTAGCATAAAACTCTATTAATCAAGGAGTTAGTAGGTTTCCTTGTGTTTTGTATTGTACTTTACACTTTTTGTCCGTACGGACTCCAGTGCATCCCTGAGAACCCAATGTGTTTCATTGGAGTTCATGTCTCATGTTGTAGTCCCCTGGCAATAAGTTATCTATGTTACATTTTGAACCCTAAAAACTAGCTCTATTGATCCCTTGAAACATTCAGGTTAGCAGAAGGAAAGTGACAGACTAGTTGTCCTTCCTTTTTAGCCCTTCAAACCCTAATCCTTTCTAATTCATTCATTTAGCTTGAGGTAGATAAGGGAAGCCTATTTTTCTAGACTCTCATGTGATCTGGAGTCCCTGTGTAGCCAATCCCCCTCCTCTACAATACAATACAAGGAACAATAGGCAACCAAAAACAATTCACACTTCATTACCATTGCCTCAACCTCTTTTTCCTAGTGCTCATTTGCCTTTACATAGTGGAAATGAGTATGACTTTGTTGAACAACTTAAAAATACTCCCGCTAAGATATCCTTATGGGATATTATTCAAACATCACCTACATACAATAGGATGCTCCAAGAAATTTTGCAAAAGAATGATATCCAATCTTCTATTAAATTGAATGATGTAGCAACCTCATTTGATTGTATGCAAGTGAAAAAGTCAGATATCACATTCCCTCAACATGAATTACCCTCACTTGAGATCCAAAATAAACATGAGGCGTTAATGATAAAGGTGATCAATAATGAAACTAAAATTAGGTGCACCCTCATAGACAATGGAGCAGGTCTTAATATTTGTAGCATTGATCTCCTAGATAAAATTGGCGTGGACAAAAAGCTTATTCAACTCAATTCAATGTTAATATTCGGGGCATTGACAATGCTAATAGGAAACCATTAGGAATGATCACATTACCTATTGAGGCCGAACTTGTAGTTTTTCCTACCCCTATCCATATAATGCCAAGACCTTTATCATACACTCTTCTCCTAGGGAGATCATGGATTCATATTATGAAAGGAGTCCCATCTACTCTTCACCATGAGATAAAATTTGAATACAACAACAAGATATACACGGTTGAAGCAAATGATCAAAGCTATAATTCACAAGTTCAACATTATCATAACACTTCCAACTCCCCTAATTCTTTGATTCCAACTTCAAAGGTAGAGCCTATACAATTTGATGGTAATCCTAATTTAATTTCACCTACAATAAAAATCTTAGGTGACAATTGGAGGTCATTATATTTTACACCTTGTTTCAAAGAAGAGTCCAAAATCTCACCCTCAAAGTCCAAAGAGTGATATGTAAATGATTCATCTTCAAACACATGTTTTAGGGATGATTTGGGTTCATTAGATTTCACAACCTTTGGGGTTCATTATATTTCACACCCTCCTTTATGGGAGAGTAAAAAGTCTCACAATCTAAACCAAAACAACCTTGTGTTTCATTTTCTCAACTTGGTTCTACAACAACAAATCACCCCATGGTGGTGATGGGGGCTCTTCAACTCCCATCCCTCATGAGAGGCAGATACATAACTTTATAAATCTTAACAAGAATTTGTGTTCTTGTGAAGAAGCCAACCCTTCTCAGAGACAAAACATCTTCATTTGAGTTGGAAGCATGTTATGGTCTCAGATACAAACTCCTTTCTAAACACAGATATAATGCAAACACGGACAAAATGATAGAAATATAGAGAATTCTATACCATACTTGAAAGGTCTAGATTTTTAACCTTTATCTTCATCCTCATTTAATGTCTTATCATCTACTAATTTTATGACATCATGTGCTAAGAAATAAATATCCCCTACTATTGATCAAGAGACTATCAAGTCGAGGCTTCTCAAAGCCCGCTTGATTACTCTTCCTCCAAAAACACGAAATAAATTTTACAAAAAAAGTTCATTTTGTGCATATCATAGAATTCATGGTCATTTTTCTAATGAATGTAAGGCTTTAAATAATAAAATTCAACATCTTAAGGATTGTGGTACTCTCCCTTGTGTTGATGCACCTATTTCCTCTAATTGATAATGATCTTCATCCTATCATGTTGCTCATCACTATGTGGCAAATTGGTAGCTTTATGCGTCTTTCTCATTGCCATTCATGCTGGTACAATATTAGGTGCAACCATATCTCTCTTAGCAGCAACATGATAGTTCTTAGTGGTTTTTTTATCTCTATGATTGGGGGGACAAGGATAGCTAGTTTTTTGAGGTGTGCATTCTTTTCAAGGATCACCTCTTCCTCTCTTTCTACTTAAAATACCAACATTGTAAGTATGTTTCCATTTTAAGTGGGGGGAATATGGTCCTCCATTCATTGTTTGCATGTTCCCTTCTTAGTGACAATATCATACATCTCCTAGGAAGTGTGACCCATTAGCATTGGAATTATTTCATTTTGGCATTAAAATTTTGGCATTTCTTATTGAATTTAGTGTAGCTTTAGTAGAGCATATTGATCATGTTGTGTGGCGCCTTATCAAATTTATTAGGAGGTATAACTTTTGGTATGGTTGTATGTATGGGAGCCTTTAGACCTGGCATGACTTTCCCATCAGCCACCTTTTTGGGGGCTCACCTAGTGGATAATGGATTTCACCAGCCCATGTGAGCACGTAAGTTGTTTGCATAATGGACAACGGGTTTCACTTGTAAACCCTTTTGGAGAGAATGCTAATGCTTGATCCACCCCTTTTTTTATTTTTCCTTTTCTTTCCTTTTAGTCTTTGACATTGTATGATTGAGTATCTTGTCATTGTTGTTGCATATTTAACAAAGGTATGTGTCTCTTTGTGCCTTTGTTGGTCTATCATGAGATCTTAGATCTTGGGGGCTTGATCATCCTCCTTGAACTTTTTCATCTTATCTTTCCAAAAATTGTACAATTAGACCTCTCTTGGTTGTCTCTTTAGTGTGAGTTTGATGCAAGGTTATCCTTTCACTAAAGTGGGGGCTAAATGTAGTGTAGAAAAATGTACTCCTTTACATTTTCACACTTTATGTGCGTCCCTCAATTAAATTGGACTTAATCATGCCTTAATAAGCCCTATTTTACGTCTACAAGCCGAATAAATTACATTTTTTGAAGGGGAAACCCGACAATAATTAATGCCAACACATAATACTTTACCTTGAGCAATGTGTGTTCCACGAATAGGTGCCTGGGACCCATTCTCCCATGGGTGAATGGGTCCTCCCTAGGCCTTTGAACCTTAATTTAAAATATGTTTTTGGCGATATTTTATTGTCCCTAAATTCAAATTTCAATGTCAGCTTGTAATGTTCAATTTTCAGGAAATTAAGGATACATACCTATAAATACAAGGTTATTTTATCAAATTAATTTTTGAAAAGCAATTTCACAATAGCAAAGTTTATGATCAAGGGCATTCAAGATTAGATTTATCAATGATTTATTGCAGCAAGCAAGATCTCAAGCATCATGAAAAATTCTTTTGTAATCATGCATGTTTTTTGAGCTAACATTGTGATGTAGGTTTCAAAGATTCAATTCAAGCATTCAAGCATCAAGATCCACATCCATTGAAGCCATTTCATGCAAGATCAACATCAATATTTTAGATTTCCCAAGGTTTATTCAAAGGTATGGTGAGTTGCAACATAGCATTGCTCATTCATCATTCCTTTCATGTTTCATTACTTCAATTCAAGGTTTAATTACCCAAATGGGGTTTGACCAAGGAAAACCCTCATTCACCAAAAGCAAACAATTTTTCCCTCTTTGTGAATGTGCAAGTTTATAGGTTGAAGAAAATTTGAAGACCTCAAAAGTGAAAAATTGCAAAAGTTACAAAAGTTGTCAAAGAAGCAAGAAAATTTATCAAGATCACGAAAAATCAGATCTCATATTTATTTTCTATAATTTTTGTGTGAAACTAGTGGGAAATTGCATCCTAGATCTATCTCTAGAGGCTCCCAAAAATTTAGTTCAAAAAGTTGTCTCAAGATCCATTTTCCATTTCTAGGCACTTAGCAACTGATTTTTGAGGCATGCTTTAAGTATCTTCCACTCTTCCAATTTGCACAAAATTGTTTGTTTCCATTAGATCTATGCTTCATCTACCTGAATCAAGTCTTAGGTTACAAATTTGAGGTCATTTTCTATTTATCTTCATCTCCCAAAAAGTGTTGTTTGAACTTTACCCCCCTCCCCCCACCCCCCGGTCCACACACACAAAGGAAATTGCTAGATCTTCCATAGAATTGACTCACCTAAGGATTGAAAGATAATTCCATCTTGGAGGATCTCATTTCCTGAATGAAATAGAAAATAGGTAGGTTCATTACACCCCATTTTTCCCTTTCTATTTATATTAATTTTGGTGAAACATTCCAAATTTAGTATAAAACCATATATTTTGGTGATCCTACCCCCTTTTTCTATGTTTCAACTAGTCTACAATTTGAATTGAGAAATAAGATTGTTGAATAGTAGAAATTTGATTGATTTTATTAGGAAATTAGTACTTTATCTAAATTTGAAAAAGAAAAATGAGGATATTATTTTGATGTAACTAGATTATCAAGATATTAGGGATGCATTTATGTCATAGAAAATAAAAAATTAAGGCATATAATCATGTATGAGGCACATAAAACACCATCTCATACTCATATTGGAGTAGAAAATATTGCACAATTTGAAAGAATACTTTTTTGGCCCAAAATGTAACTTACTTCATGGTTAGATATTTAGAGTTTCAAAAGGTGAAGGTAGAAAATGCACACCTTGGAGTCACATGAAATTTTAGGCCATTAGTCGTTAATAATTAGTATTCAAATTTCATTTCAATTTTGTGCAGAAATTGATATTAATTTATCCTAACATCATATATTAATCATTAATTTCATCCTAATAAATAGTTTCTTTGGGAGGGATATATATGTGATGATCATCATTAGGTGCATACTTATTATCCCTATTTCCTAAATGTGACGACGATACATTTACTAATTCAAAAAAGGGAAAGTCACTTATGATGATGTCTAGAGATAAGGTGGATGTTCCTCAATATAGTAGGTTGAAAAAGTACTCAATTAACATCTTTTCTAGATATTTTAAAGATATCTTGGAGTTAATGTGTACATTGTTTGGTCACAAGTATTACACCCATTTATAACTCTTAATAAATAATTTGTAAAGGATTAAAAAGGAGGAGATTTTTATATGGAATCATATCTCATTGATGCAACCAATGCTTTCATCAAATTCTCACCTCCCCTAAAAACTAAAGGCTGGGAACCAAGGTTCTAGTGCATGTTATTTAAAACTTCTTAATGATAATAGACATGAGAGTGAGATAAGAATGATAAGTAATTAAATTTATCACATAGTGCAAGAGAAGGTGCATAAGGAGATCATGGTGAAGATGAATGCAATACTAAAAAAATAAACTCAAATAAAGTAAGTTATTGGTTTGATAGATCTACATGATACACATGTACTCATCATGGTTGAAGGTACTCTCATTGGTCATCATATCCTGCCAATCTATGTGCTCCCTAGGATTGCCAAATATGAAATAGATTTTCAATTTTTTGATTCAATTGATTTTATTTTGTGTCAAAGAAAGATATGAAGATCCCTACCACTCTATCCAAACTCATGGGATAAACTTATAACTCTATCTAAATTTTAAATATTGGAGATATAATTAGATCTTTTATTTTTGATAAATTACCACAAATATATTACAACCAATAGGGTAGAATTAGAATTTTAATCTACAAAAAAAATATTAAGAACCCTTGATATAAACATGATGAAAAACCATATAATGACAATTATAATATATACATGGGTTGTATTCAATAAGAATCCATGAGTAAAATTAGAGCTAATTGACTATTTATATTTGGAGAAGGAATATGATGCTATTAATCCATTGACATGAACATTCATTTGGATGAATTGAATGATAAGATTCCACTTAGATATAATAAAATGTATACCAAAGAGTGGTTGAAATATGAGGAAAAATCTACTTTATAATTTAACTAGAAAACACATTCAAATGAAGAATAAGAAGATGATGAGTGTTACATAATATTTTCCTAGACAAATGGGAAAATAAAGATACAAAGGTATATTCACTTGGTCTACTTCACCTACAATGACTTTTGTAAGTATTACCTCATAATATACACTTAGAAGTTTCTCATTATCAAATAATAAACATCTAGATGAAGGTTTGAAAATTGATATGGCCTATGAGTATTATATAATGGGATGATGTAAGTAAATAGTTTCTAACCCTTTTTTTAAAATGTATGTGTTAGTGTCCCAAATACTTTGAATGTGGTTAGTACTATAAATTTGATTAATCAAGCTAGTGAAGTCATTTCATTTCATAATTTTGAATCCCCTATTGCTAATATGAGAGGTGACACTATTTTTGTCCCTAAGAGTGACCAAGGTGAAGGTACATTATGTTAAATACTACTAACTTATTAACCATGTTGTGAATGTATCCAATGTTCTAGTTTCTAAGATGCCTTATATTTTAATTTTAATCATTAGGTAATATATTTAGTTTTGAATCTAATAAAATATAGTTTTATAAGTCCTATGTGTGTTCTTTTTCCTTTCACATCATATTATTTTACTATAAGTTCTCTTCATTTTATCTAACTATGAATCAAATATTACCAAAGTTATACAATAGTTCATGTAATTTTGAATATTATTTATTGCTAAATGAATATATAAAAGTGTATCATGAGAACATACATTAATAATAAAAATACATCATCATATAACAAATATTCATCAACATTATTATAATAAGATGAAGAAGTGTCACTATGCTCATCACTTCACATATCATCAACCAATCATGATTCACATGATAGATTTAATTTTATTGTATGTATCCATTATTTTGATAAGTGTATTTACAAATGGAATTTACAAACTATAGAATTCATCCTAATTACAAAAATTAAAATAACAAAAAATATAAACCATGAAATTTCAAACCCTAAACAATACATTACATAACTAAAATTTAAACCATAATTACAAACAAAAAATGTTAAATATATAGCAAAAAAAAACACAAATACTAACCTAGATGTCACTAAAATTGCGTACATGGAAGGGAGGAGTTGGTAGGTGCAATTCGATGGCGTAGATGGCTTGCAAAATAGGTACCCATTTTCCTCTAATCGCTCTCTAAATCTGTAGATTTTGCAAGAAAAAATGAATCGATGGTCAGTTTTTTAAAAAATTAAATGTACTTGTTTCAAAATGACTACCTATTTTGTAACAAGTACCCGAAGTGAAATAGGTACCCATTTCGGGTTTAGGCTTGGGATCCTATTCTTTTTGACATATTTTTTTGCCAAAACTTCCCCTCTTCGTGCACCCAACTTCTTGCACTTACCCAATTAACTTAGAAATTATAGATTAACAATTTTAATGCTTATAATGTATCTCAAAAAATATAAAACTTTTTCTCTTATCTCGATTGTAAATCTTCCTTCAATTTGTAGTGAACTCTTTTTATTTAAATGCCTTTGAAATGTCTTAGAGTCTGTCTAAATCAAGAATTTTTTTTCCATTAACTCAGTAATGGAAATTAAGGGATTTTGTCCTTTAATTTCAAATATTGAGGAGTTTCATCTTGAAGTTTTTGAATTGTGGTTCACATTCCTCACGGAATAATAATATAAATATCTTCACAAAAATGATGGCTCCTTCTTCTTGATTGGTCTTCCTTATGTACTTTTTTTCTTTAATAGACATAACTCTTCACATGCCTTTTATATTTTATCAAGACTAAACTTCACTTTTAATTTATGTTTTATTATTAATAATCCTTCCTTAAGAAAATTGTAGGCATCGTTAAACTTCATTGTTGCATGCTAAGTAAATTCAAATTATTATAGAAGGATTGTCATCAACCAACATCACCAAATAGTATTTATTTAATTTTAAGGAGGTGGAATTACAATCCAACCTTCCCAATATTTCTTGTTTTCAAGCAATCATAAATTAGGATGTTGAAGGATTTCCTCACTCTCTCATGTTGCATCTTCTTTTGGAAGATCTTTCCATCGAATTAGATATTTTATCATTAAATTGTATTTTCCTCACATGTAAAATGACAAGATCTTAGGTATTACAACTATCCAATTCCATCATCTTTTCCTACATGGCTTGCATTCAAGACTCACTATCTTTTGAAGAGAGAGCCCCTCAAAAATTATATAGGTTCATTATCAATACTTAACTATAAAGAAAATACAAAACTGCAATTTGGTGGCTATACCTTTCCACTAGATTTTGTTATCTTATGGACCTCCTCAAGGTAGGAGTAGTGGGTTCTACTTGTTCTTCTATGTGTTCATCATGTACATAATCAACTTAAAATCTTTAAACCCTCTTCTTCTTCTCCTTCCTTTTACTCATCTAGTTATTCTTCCACATGTGCATCTTCTTGATTTTTGTGCATTAATTTCTTTTTTCTTTTGGTTGTTCTTCACTTAAATAAGGCTTGAGCTCTCTAAAAATCACATCTTTAAAAAAAAATTTGGGTTAGAGGATTCCAAAGCATATAACCTTCAACATTCTCATCATAACCAATGAAGATGCATTTCTAAGCTTCTGGATCTAGTTTTGATCATTTTTCTTGAGGCACAAAAATAATTATCATAACCAAATATTTTTAAATGTGAAACTAGAAGATTTTTTACCTATTTTCACTTCATAAGGAATTTTATCAACAAAAGCTAAACAATGAGATCAATTAAACGAATAACAAACACTACTTACAATGTTTATCCAAAAGCACCAATTTAGTTGTGCACCACTTAGCGTACTTCTAGTTCTTTCAATTAATGTTTGGTTCATTGTTTATACCACCCCATTTTGTTGGGGAGTATAAGGTGTAGTATTCTATCAAACAATACCTACATACCTATAGAATTCATCAAATTCCATGGAACAATATCCCCCACCATTGTAAAGTCTCAACGCCCTTATTTTATAATTTGTTTGATTCTCAACTAAAGCTTTCAATTCTTATAAATTTATAAAAGAAAATTAGATTCAATGTGTAATATAAATTCAGGTAGAAAATTTATCACAAATTCATCATGAGCAATTCACTGATGTAAAATTCATCACCAGCAGTTCACCGCCACAGAAAATTCATTGCCAGCAATTCACCGCCACGAAAAATTCACCAACGGAAAATTCACCACCAGCAATTCACCGCGGAGGAAAATTAACTGCATTAATATTTTTAATAAAATCAAAGTTTTGAAATATATATTAAAAAATATTAATGTGGTTAATTTTCCCCCGTGGTAAATTGTTGGTGGTGAATTTTACTTGGCGGTGAATTTTTCGTCGATGAATTTTTCATGGCGATGAATTGTTGGCAGTGAATTTTCCATTGGTGAATTGCTGGCAATGAATTTTCCTAGAGTTGTATTGGTGCAAAATGACTCCTGAGAATCAGGAGGATGACCTCTAATGGATTCCTCTCAAGTAGGAGGCATTTGTTTACTCATTGGGCAAAGATTCCTCCTTGTTGGTCATTGAATGTGTCAGGCATTTGTAACTGTTTTTGATATGTTTAGTAATAGATTTTAATGGTTCTGACTATCAGAAATTGTTGCAACGTGGTAGCTAAAAATAGAGTTAGAATGTTGTTAGGAGTGGGTGTCTTTGTGAGCAAAGAAAGTATATATTTAACTAAAGATTTATAACGACGGGGGGGAAGGAATAGAGGATGGATTTACTATGCATTTGTATTGTGCAGAGACCTCTTGTAAGCCCTTTTATTTGTAAATATATGAATACTGTGTATTTTTGTTGAATGCTAGACTTCATGAATGGGTTCTTTTCTCCCTGAATTGCCGTAAGGTTTACTGGATGTGTTATTCTCTATTTATTTGTGGATGTTCTTTAATTTCTATTAGTTTGTATTTTGTAAAACTTGAGAAGGATTTTAGTGTTGAATCAAAGGAGTTGTGGTGTTGCATCATGTATCTAGAGACATCTTGAATAAATGTAACATAATAATAAGATTTACCCATAGAACTAACATCAATTGGATCAAATACATCTAAACAAATAATTTCTATTAATATCTTAATTATATTGTTTCCAATAGATATTAAAGATCTATTATATTTTTAAACACACAATACTTACATAAATTAAATTTAAATTTTATGAACACAATAGTCTACATATAGTGTGAGATTTGAGCCTGAAACAAATCTCGCACCTGTAAACCACTCTTAGTCATCAAAAAACAACTTTCATCTACTGTTAAATGGTAAACAGTTGGCTTCATCTGGTAAATAGTTGGCTTCATCTGTCATTAAATGGTAAAAGATAAATAAATATCCATTTGCCAATTGGATGAAAACTTTCTTTTTCCACTTACATTGCTTTAAGTTTTAAATCTTAATTCAAATATTTTAAAATCAAATAATATATTTAAATTTTAATTCAAATATTTTAAAATTAGCTAATATGTTTTAAGTCTTAACTTGATGACAACTTTCTTTTTCCACTTGCATTGCTTTAAGTTTTAAATCTTAATTCAAATATTTTAAAATTAGATAATATGTTTAAATCTTAATTAAAACATTTAAAAATATGATAATATGTTTTAAATCTTAACATGATGACAACTTCCTTTTCCACTTGCATTGCTTTATGTTTTAAATCTTCATGCAACTATTTCAAAAATCAAATAATTTTCTATAAATATAGTTGAATTGAAGATAAATATACTTGAACTCAATAATTACCCTAAAAAAAAACTCTTGGACACCACAAAATTCATCTTGTACAATATGGTATTTCTTTTCACAAAGTAAATTTAATTGCTAATATTCTTTGGTATTAAATTTATTTACTACAATTCTTTCATAACAATATCAATTATTTTCACAAAGTAGATCTAATTGCTAATATTCTTTGGTAATAAATTTCTTTACTATAATTTTTTCAAAATAAATAATTAGTAATATCAAGATTTCTTTTAAATATTCTTTTTTGCAAAGTAATATCAAATTTTCAACCTATTATATTGTTTTATATTATGTGTTGTAGGAATCATTGTGGTTTTATATTAATAATATATCTTCATTAGAATAAACAATAATGAAATATGGTACAAATTGTAGGGCCAAGTAGCACACTACGGAGAGCTTGCAACAGACAACATATTGAAGAAGAAGAAGACGAATATCAATCTATGTTGTAACTAAGGAAAAAAGTTAGGTTAGCATGAAATCAAATGCATAAACAAAACCCTAGCTAAACAATGAAGTACAAAGGAGTAAATTACCATAAAACAAAGAAAAGTTTCACCAAACATTCTTCATGCCCTCCATGATTGACCATCATTTCCCTTCTCCATTTGCTACAAAATAGTGTTTGCCCTTAGATTTTGATGAGCAACTATGACTTATGACTAAGACCTAAGCAAATATTGAAGAATTTTAAGATTGTTGCAAGTGCAAGTATGCAAGTATGCAAAAAATGTGAAGTTATGCCAGCATGAAGTCAAGAGTATGAAGTGTGAAGTACGAAGTCATAAGATGTCTAAATGAGGTAAAATTTATTTTTTATAGAAAAACCAATTTTAAATGAATGGTCAAGATTAGAAGTTGAGAAATGCCCTAAGATCAAAGGTTGGAATTAAATGTAACAACCAACAATTAGGGTTAGGACAACATTAGGGTAAAATTTGAAATGAAGGGTTGAGATTTGATTTTAGAAAAAATCAAATCAAAGGTCAAGAATGCATGTGACAAGAGAATTTTGGGCATGGAAAAAGAGGTTGTTGGAGAATCAAATAATAATTTAAAAATATTTGATTTAAAGGTTGAGTTGACATTTTGAATTAAAAATTAATTTAATTCAAAAGTGGTGGGGGTCATATGACTAGTAAATAATGTTTTTTAAATTATTTACTTGGTTGGAGAGTGGGAAAAAGGAAAGTGGACAATTTTAAATTAATGATTTTATTTAAAATTAGAAAAAGCCAAGGTGGATAATAATTAAATAAATTATAAAAATTTATTTAATTGTAAATCAGGAATTAATGACGTATTTAATTAAATAAATAAAGTTTATTTATTTAAATAATCAGGAGGAAATAGTGGACAAATAATAATTAAATAAATTTAGGAAATTTATTTAATTATAGACCTAAACATAGAAAATTAGTGGTGTATCTAAATAAAATAAAAGATGTGAATGAATTAAATAATTGAGAATTATTTAATTAATAGTTGAATTTGGACCATATGACATAATTAAATATTTTAATTATGTTAAGAAGAAATATGGAGAAAATAAAGTTCACAGGCCTAGGTCAATTTTATGTGTCTACATTTTACTCCTCTTTGTCATAATGCAATTTATCGCATTGTGACAAAGAAAATTCAGTTCAAGATATGCCCCAGCGAAAAATAGGATGAGGAAGAATGACAAGGAGGTAGTGGTATGCCCTCTCAAGAGGACAGAAAGGTGCAAGGAACACGAGTGTGCTCTCAAAATGACAAAAATGGAAGAAGAGAAATGACTGGACAGAAGAGGATGAATGTTAGTGTGGAGAAAGAATCTTTCAATATTTTGCCAAAGTACTAATAAGTGTTGCATTAATCATCATTGGGCGTTAAAATGACACAAATGTACAACAAACACCATGGTATGACATAGACCAAGGTGTGTAAGGTCATCCACTTGCAAAAGAGACAGTCACAGACAAGGAATGTCCTAACTCATACTCAGGGCCAAGTTGCCCCAGTCTTTTTGTCAAGACACACCAAAGACAACAATCAAAAGAAAACAAAATAGGTCATGAGATGTTATCGCACCTCTAAATCCTTCATGGGACATCCTTTAGGTAGCTAGTAATAGGACCAAGAGACAAAAAAATAAAAGATAAGACAAAATAGTCTAGCAAAACGAACCATTAAATGTGTTTGCCAATATTTGTTTGTCATTTTAAGGTGGATTGCTTGACAATTTGACAACTGGACAGTGCCTATGGTCAGGGAGGACACATTTTGAAAAGGAAAATGACATTTTGACGAGGTCCAAGTCCAATAAGGACACATCTTGGAGGGGACCATAAAGTGACAAGATTGACATTGTTTTAAAAATTTGACTGATTTTGACTTCATGACTGATTGGACTATGTTGTCTATTGGTTCATGATTTAAATGTTGACATTTCAAATGATTGTCTTGTGTCCGCATGTGACCATGTCCGACTTATTTGACAAACATGATGCATGTTGACTCTATTTTGGGATTTTTGAGACTTATTTGGATGTTTTTTGACATGTTTTGATTTTTTTGTCTTTTTGATGTTTTATGATTTTTTTTTTTTGAGTTTTTGACATGTTTTAATTTTTTTGGATTTTGGACATTTTATGATTTTTTTTGTCTTTTGAAATGTTTTTATTTTTTTGTCTTTTTGAAATGTTTTGACTTTTTTTGTCTTTTTGAAGTGTTTTGAGAGGATCGAGACAAATGCATGTGAATGATACCTACACACAAGAATCCAAGGACAAATGTGATTGTGCCCCTAGTCAAGTTGAATATCAATTGACAAGAAATGATGATGATGACGTTGTTTGACGCCATTGTTTGACGTGGGAAGGACACATCCCAAAAAAATGTGAGGATGACGATAATGTGACTTAAGGGTCAAGGTTTGCAACAAGGCTAGGAACAAAGCCAAGGAACATTTTGGATGTTGCGATAGGATTCATAGCAAGATTGTTTGGAATGACGTCTTTTCAGGATTGAATGGGATGATGGAGTATCCTTAAACTGTTGACAAGGGAAAACCAAGATATGTGATAGGTATGAAAGGATGATAGGTGGCCTTGGTAAAAGATTGGAGACATAAGACTAGAGGAATTTTCATATGATCTTCAATGACTATGCCGCATAGGATTAATTAGTTTTATCGAATATATGGGTCTAGATAATGCGATGAAGGCAATGACATGATGTTTCATGAATAGTATGTGACCAAAGGATAGACATGTCAAGAGTCTTCCCAAAGCATGATTTATGTTTGTATCCCAGTCCCTATCAAGATCAAGGTAGGTGGGAAAATGGATGGGTGGAAATGTCATGAGGAAGGGATGGGAGATGAGACTCGACTTGCCCCCATGTGTAAAAGTCCACATAGGTGATTTCTCTTACACATGACGCTTGTTTGCTAGGTTTTCATCATGGTACATATCCAAAGCGCCATAAGAATGGTTTTCGCTATTGGACAAAAAAATTATCTTTACTATTTTTTTCAAAAAAAAAAAATTGGTATTTTTATATGGACAGGATGCCTTGGATGCTCATTGATTGTTCTAAAACTGTTGATGGTTTTGATGTAGAGATTGTTGCCATGATATGCCAATAGTGACCTTTCTGAAGTAGTTT
>VDFB02105785.1:274021890-274045149 GCA_007258455.2 Sequoia sempervirens | reverse complement strand
TTTTGGAATTCTAGTGCACTTGTTCAATGGTGCACTAGTTAGAAACCCAAATGCATTTGTAGGATAGCGACACACTTGAAAAATGGGCTTGCATTAGCTAAAATGAAATCCCATCGTGCACTTGCAAATAGCAGCGCACTTACTGTAGGACCGTGTAGTTGTAAATGTGAATAGTGTGATGCACTTGCTTTCAGCGACACACTTGTTTCAAGCTAGAGTCATGCACTTGTAGCATTGGCATACACTTGATGCATTGGCATGCACTTGCTCTTGTACAAAGCAATGCACTTGTTTTTCGATGCATTTTATCTTTCCAATTTTTGTGCAAGTTTTGATAGAGTGGTGCACTTGTATTTCATGAGAGTTGTGCATGCTTGATATTCTAGCATGCTTTTCTTGATGCAGATCGATGCACCTGTGAAACTCCAGTGCACTTGTTTGACAAAGCGACGTACTAGCACGTAATCTAGAGAGGTAAAATTTCAAGTTTAATTCAAATTTTCAATATCGATTGGTTTCTAACCCTAATGATTTCTTGATTTGTGTTTTCTATTTTTAGCACTAACATCTTGCAAATTGGAGTGCTTAAAGCATGGAGTGAAGCAAAGTGTTCATTAACACTCTTTAATCAATTCATTATCTCTAATTTTTCAAAGTATTTCTAAATACTTATGAGAAGGAAGATCTAAGAGACTTTTATTTTCGTTCTTTAGTTAAATCACACTTCATTTTGGGTTTAAAATTATTGTCACACTTCAATTTAGACTTAACAATGAACAATTTATCTTTCTTTTTCAAGTTGGGGTAAAATTGAACCAAGCAACCTCATTTTCCCTTGGGTTCTAAAATTGAACAAGACAATTTGACACTTAGTCTGGTGCTTAAAATTAACCTCACATTTATCTTTAGTGCACTAAAATGAATAATTGTCTACTTGATTTGATTGGTAAACTTCTAGTGTGTATCCTCTCCCCTTGCGCTTCGTGCAATCTTGGGTGAAGAGAAACACTCTTAGATTACACTTTTTGAGTCACCTAAGGCTTGCTATATATCCTCTCCTCTTGCACTTTGTGCGATCTTGGGTGAAGAGAAATAACATTCCTTTTTCTTTTATTAGAGAGGGCCTCCCTTGAGATACATCCCATAATGGAGAACTCAAGGTGACCTTCAAGCACGTTTACAAGCGGGATACAAACTATGCGAAAACAAAAGTAGCATAAATCTAGGGACATTATACCTTGTGGATATACTCTCATGTGAACATATGGGTCACTTAGGGGAAACTACAGACTTTAGTGTCTCCCGTCTAAAGTATACCTCTAATGTTCACTGTGTCATTACATTCCTTTGTATCTAGAGGCTAATCCAAGTTTTCTGAAATGATTCTTCAAAGTATTGCATGAGAATAACACCATTCCCAGAAGTTACTTACCATGTCTAGTTTATGGTTGAGGCATAAGGATTAATATTTCATTCTCTTTTATAAATCCAAGAGTATCAAGGTGGTACATGACCTTGGTATGTCCTCTTCTACCCCTCCATAGATACAAATTACATCACTCTTTCAGGGGTGAGGTAAGCCTACTGCAATTTAGAAATGTACCTTTACTCCTCTAGGTTGTAATTGAATGATCTTGTTTGAGCTACACTAGTGAACCTTATGGAAGAAGGTTTACAAAACATCCCCTTCACACATTAAGTCAATAAACACTTTGCTTGCCATTTAAACTCAAAAACAAACATCAATATTGATCACAAAATCTTAAACCCTTTGAATATGATTGAGTACACTTGAAGAACACTATACTGTTGCATGTCCCTAAGTATATCTTGTTTTTATTAATAAAATATCTTAGTGGCTTCCTAGTATTTGGTTTCATATCTCTACTTATTATTTCAACCTCAACTTAGGGGACTATGATTTTAGCATCTTGATTTTCAAAAATTTTGAGCTTTGTGGAAAACAACTTGCTTAGTTGTAGAAATCTTAGATTCAAACATAATCAAGATCTCCATGTGGTAAAAACAATCTTACATTAAATAAAATTTTAAGAATTGAACCACAAAATAGGTGTACCTTGGTCATATAGTCAAGAAATTTTGGTTTCCAACAAAAAATGCAAAGAAGGAAATGCATGCTCAAAGTTTTTTTTTTAAAATAATTTTTGGTATATCATACCTTGAAACATCACACCAAATTTCCTTCATCCAAAATCATTTGGTCTTTTTAGGTTTAAACACTCAAAGGAAAATGCATGTTTCTCAACACCTTGATCTTGTCACAAGTTCCTTTTAGGTCTAAACATTAGGATCAAACATCAACCAACACATTGGCATCCAAACATCAAACCATTTAACATCCCATCTCACCAACAACTTCAAAATTTTGGACAAACAAATTTCCTAGACCAAGTTTTAATCATCAAGCATCATCTAGTTTAGCTACATATTTGGAAACATATCCCTTTTCATACATCTATTTGGATTAGCACACATTCTTTTGGACACGCTTATCCTAGAGTCACAAATCTACTTCTAGAATTTGTAAGTTCATTAGCATCCTCATCAAACGCATACATCAAAACTTAAGTCTAGTTTTGTCCAAAATTGAGAGTTCCTTATCATTCACATCACTCATCCCTTTATCATTCACATCATCATTGGTCCTAAATCCCTTAGAGGTTCACTTTTAGAAAAATTTAAATCAACCCAAGAGTTTCAACAATACAAATCACATCATAGTACACCAAAGGTTGATACAAGTTTTATGGTAACAATAAGATCAAAACATAAGAGAAACATGGAGCAAAACCTAAATTTATCTAACATGAGTGATACAAACCAACAAAACCTTTCAATGCAAGAGTTCAATCCCACAGGTTTCACAACTCCATCACAAAATCCACCACAACTACCTCAAACTTCCCAAGATATAGGGTTTCATATAGAGGATGTTACCAATAATCCCATGGAACTTACTGTGGATGAGATACTTGAGATGCAACAAGATCCTAAGGTTCATCACATTGTTAACACCATGATGAAATTGAATCCAACCCAATATATTTTAGCATTAGCAAAAGGAGCTAAACTCCCTTCTACATTTGATTTGAACGCACTTAGGGAATAATATTTGGTAAATGTTTCATCCATCTCTCAAACATCTATCACACAACCCTTGGTCCATAATGTTGTTCAATCCATCCCACAACCATCCTCATCACACATACCAAGACAATCTACAACCTCTAGGATGGATTCATATAGCCTTGCAACTCAACAAGGAACTCAACTTGGTCACACTCAAGGCCTAGCGAACAACACAAACTTGGGTATTCAAAACACAAGCATCCCCATCCCTCAACATCCAAACATGCCACTTACATCACATCCCCATAACACAAATATTTCACTAACATTTCATGCACAACCACATCATCCACTTACATCAAATACCCAAAATGTTCAAACCAATGCCCCTAGTGTTCAACAACCCCAAGTCAATCTCCAAGGACAAATGAATCAAAATCAAGGAAATCCAACATTGCAAGGTCAATCATCACAACACCATCAAAATCAAGTACCTCAACATCAAGGAAATCCATTGACCAAAAATCAAGTGAATCAAGGTAATCCCGAAAATCCATTTGTCCAAAACCAAGGTTTTCCACAAACATCACAACACCAAGTGGCATCATATCAAATTTCCCAACCTTTGTCTCAACATCAAGGAATCCCACAAACAAGAAAAATCAAATAGGTCCTCAAACTTATATTCCTCCATTAAATCCCAAATTGTGTAAGTACTTATATCACAAAAAAATCAAGGATAAGTTCCCATACAACAAAGTCAGCATGTGTCAAATCACAATCAAGTGTCCAACAACTAAAACTTGGTCTCACATCAATACCAAAATCAACACAATCCTCCATCACAATCAACTCATATAAAATCCACCACAAATTTCACAAAATTAGAACATCCCATCAAGCCAATACATTCAATCAAGCTCATGTCCCAAATCCAAACACCATACCATCACCTCAAGGAAAAAATGTTATTGTTCATCAACAATCTATTACATATCAACAATCTCAAAAATTATTGCAAGCACAACAAGCTCAAAAATCCTTGTAAGCACAACAAGCTTAACAAGCCTTGCAAGCACAACAAGCTCAACAAGCCTTGCAAGCACAACAAGCATTGCAGGTTCAAAAATCCCAATTAAAAGCCCAACAAGTCTAACAATAATTACAAGCACAACAATAAAAATATTCCCAACAACAACAACAAGGCTTGTACTATAATCAACAACAACAATATGAAAATTCACAAAAAAATATCCTCAAACAAAATTCACATGGAGCATACAATACACCACCACCTTTATCACCATTAAATCTGCAATATCAAAACAATCCACCATACACACCATACAATACATTCAACATGAACACCACCTTACCAAAATCCCATATACAATTCATCTACCATTCCTCAATACAACATGTATGCTCCACCACCAAACAATCCTCAAGAGGACCTTTCTTTGCAAATCAAAACACTTACACAACAAATTCAAGATATCCAAGCTGGGAAACAAAGAAATTGTATTCTGTACAAGACTTATGTCCATATTCCGTAAAAGATCACATTAAGGAATTTTATGTGGTATGTGTGGAAGTGACAAACAATTACTCTTATTTGATGTGTCTCTTCCCACGTAGTTTGGGAGGCCAAGCCATAGAGTGGTGCTTGCACTTACCTCCAAAAATTTGAACTTTTCAAGAAATAATAGATCAGTTTGTAGCACACTTCTCCTACAATATTGATATGGATGTAAGTTTGGAGGAACTATATACACTTAAACAAAGAAAGGGTGAATCATTTGCAATTTTTTTGCAACGATGGAGGCATAGAGCTAGTAAATATAAATGGCCCATTCCAAAGAAACAACAAATCGAGATCATTATTACAAATATAGAAAGAGACCTATCTTTCCAACTAAAAAATACAATGTGTATCGACTAATGAAGAACTCATCCCTAGGGGTTTTAACATTGAAAGAGCCCTCATCACACAAGGAGAAACACAAGCATACAAAGACAATCATCCGTCATCTAGTTCCAATGACAAACCTCGTAAATGGGCCAAAAGAAAGAACATTACTAATTGATGTAGAGCAAGGTGGAGGTTTTCAATTCAATCCCACTTGAACATAATTTTTAATTTAGAGACACTAACTTGGTCATTATCTCACAAATCCTTCATATTGCCTTGTAGCACTCCAAACAGTGATTTTTCACCATATCTTTCAAAGAAGACTGCAAACCCATAATTGAATTACCATTTCTAATACCCTTTATGCTCTTTTTCAACATATCAAATTTTTGAATGGGTTTGGTTTGTAACAACACCCTCTAACATTGACTGTTACACACAACTAGGCCAAATTAGCCTTGTTTTCCAAAGCAACTTCAAACTAAACACTCTTCCAATAAAAAAATTTCACTCCTAGGCTTCAACCAGGTCATGTGGGGTCTGAAACTATAACTTTTATCAACTGGAACATTCAGAAATTCATTTACCATCAAAACCATATCTCTACCCTCTACTCTTAAGCCTAATAAATAGAGATATTAGGCTAGGGCTCGCTCAAACTTGGCCCTACCTCCATTCTCTACATCTACAAACCCTATCAACATGGAAAAAATCCTAACTAACTCCATTCCACTGATTTGCAGAATTTTCCACCGGTGGAATGGTCTTCTAATCCATGATTTTTATCTCAAACCCTCAAAACTAGGGTTTCCTGGATACTTTCAAAAATTTGCTTCAAAATCGCTAAAATCTCAATGAAAAACACTCAAACCAAAACCAAAAGATATTTAACTCATCCCTACATCAGTTCCAATGAAAATTAGCACATTTTCAAATTGTATGGAGCTGTACAAAGTTCTATAGCAGCAAGAATACTTAAGAAATTACAGAAAATAGAGTGAATATTATTGATTTGTCTCCAAAAGTGTCTCGAAAAGTTTTCCTCAAGCTTTTCTAGGATTATTTAAACATTTCCAACTAAAAACCAATGGTCTCAATCTACCTTTTGAATAAATGATCGTTCAACTTCCAAATACATCCAAAAATGCAAAGTTGCATTGCAACTTTTGCAACATTTACAAAAAATTGACAACTAAGTTATGTAAAACTGACCCCATGAGACTCAAAACATTAGATATGGTCTAAATAGACCTTATTACATCAAAAATGACTCAAAACACCAAAAAACCTAACATTGGACTCTATTTACAAAATGTAGACTAGGTGCCCCTACACCATACACTCGGGGAGGATAAAATCTCAAGTTCCACTTGAGATCAAATCTTGCACTATAGTACCTTGTTTCTTGATGTCTTCCTCTATCATCCAAGTGGAATCCTCCATTAGAAGGCCTTGCCACTTCACTAGGTATTCATTGTACACCTTATGTCTTGTCCTTTTTACTTCCTTTGTTTCCAAGATGCATTCAAGCTTCAATGGCTGGCTTGGTGGTACATCCTTGACCCAATCTTCATCTGGAACTCCTGATGTACCTACATCTTCACATGCAATCATAGGTCCTTTAAAAGGATATAGGTTAGAAACATTCAAAATTAAAGAGATAGCCACTCCAGGAGGGAGTTCTATCTCATAGGCATTTGCTCCAAATTT
This sequence comes from Sequoia sempervirens, assembly GCA_007258455.2. Lineage (NCBI taxonomy): Eukaryota > Viridiplantae > Streptophyta > Pinopsida > Cupressales > Cupressaceae > Sequoia > Sequoia sempervirens. The sequence goes on along the minus strand of VDFB02105785.1, from coordinate 274,038,437 downwards.
GTGGACCACCCTACATGGCCCAATCTTCTTCATCTACAACTTTGAATACTTCCCCTTTAGTAGGCTTTATTTCCTCAAATGTGCTAAGACCAAGTCCCCTACTTTGAAATGAACCTCTCTCTCTTTCTCAAATATGCATGTTGCTTGTATTTTTCCACACTTTTTTGAAGGTTCTCTTTCACTTGTTGATGTATGTCTTTCATTGCCACTGTAAACTCTTCTCCTTCAACACTCCTTCTCTCCATACCACTCAAATCTATGAGCTCAAACACTCCCTTAGGCTTCATTCCATACACAATCTCAAATGGGCTCTTTCCAACACTTCTATTGACAAAGTCATTATATGCAAACTCATCTTGGAGAAGAATGAGATCCCATTGTTGTGAATGCTCTTTTGTCAAACATCTGAGAAGATTCCAAAGACTCATATTGACAACTTCAATCTTCCCATCTGTTTATTGATGATAGGCAGAGCTAAAGGTCAAGTTTGTTCCCAACTTCTTACAAAGGGTTCTCCAAAAGTGACCCACAAACTTGCTATCCCTATCAGAAACAATTGTTAATGGAAATCCATGAATCCTAAATACCTCTTTGAAAAACAACACCACAATGTAAGAGGCATCACTTTTGCTTTTACATGGTATGAAATGTGTCATTTTTCCAAACCAGTCTACAACAACAAACACACTATCAAAGCCTCTCTGAGTTTTGGGTAACCCCAACACAAATTTCATGTTGATGGACTCCCATGGCCTATTTGGAATTGGCAATTTCTGGTAAAGACCTGCATTTGTACTAGAACCCTTTTCCCTTTGACAAACAACACAATTTTCAACAAATTTTTTGATATCACTTTCCATCTTTGGCCAATGATAATACCTTCTTACCCACTCCAAGGTTTTTTCCACACCAAAATGACCCCTTAATCTACCACAATGCTTCTCTTTAATTAGATTAGTCCTCATAGAGCATTTAGGAATACACAACTAAGCACCTTTAAACAATAAGCCATCTTGTGTCAAGAAATCAGAATATTCTTCATGGAAAGTGCCATTGAACTGATTATAAACAACATAAACATCCTTGAAATAATCATCTCCTTCATACATACCTTTCAAAGCATCAATACCTACACTTTGGAGTTGAATTTATTGAACCAACATTTGTCTTCTGCTCAAAGCATCGACCACCTTGTTTGACTGCCCCTTTTGTATTTTATGGTGAAAGTGTAGCTTTGTATGTACTCCACCCACTTCACATGTATGTGGCTGAGTTTTTCTTGGTTGTTTAAAGAAACTCAAAGCATGATTGTCAGTAAAAATAATAAACTCTTTAGGAAGGAGATAGTGTCTCCACTTTTTCAATGATTGAACTATGGCATACAATTCCAAGTCATAAGAAGAATATTGCTTCTTTGCCTCATTGAGCTTCTCACTAAAAATGCAACATGTCTTCCCTCTTGACTCAATACTGCTCTAATGGCATACCCACTTATATCACATTCAATTGTTAACACCTTGTTAAAATTTGGTAATGTTAAGATAGGTTGTTGTGCTACCCTTTGTTTGAGATATTGAAAGATTTTTTCTGCCTCATTAGACGATACAAACCTTTTCCTTTTATCCCCTTTGATTGTATCAATGATTGGAGAGAAAATATGACTGAAATTCCTCACAAATTTTCTATAAAAGCTAGCTAGGCTGTGGAAACTTCTTACCTCATTGACTAAAGCTGGAGTAGGTCAATTGAGAATTGCTTCTACCTTGCTGGGATCCATCTTCAAAGTGCATTTTGAAATCACAAAACCAAGATAGACCAACTCCTCCTTCATGAATTCACACTTCTTCAAATTAATCATCAACTTTTCTTCATTTAGCCTCTTCAACACCATGTCTAAATGTTGCAAGTGTTCCTCTTTAGTCTTACTAAACACAAGAATAGCATCCAAGTAGACAACCAAAAACTTACCTATGAAGGGTTTCAAAACATCATTCATTAATCTCAAGAATTTTTTGGGTGCATTTGAAATCCCAAATGGCATTACAACCCCTCATTAGTTTTGAAGGAAGTTTTCCACTCATCTCCCTCCCTAATTCTAATTTGGTGGTAGCTACTTTTGAGGTTAATCTTTGAGAAATAGCAAGCCCCTCCTAAAAAATCCATCAAATCCTCTATTCTTGGTATGGGAAACCTGTACCTTATGGTTATCTTGTTAATTGCCCTTGAATCAGTGCACATTCTCCAATCTCCCCCTATTTTAGGTGCCAAAGCAGTGGGGACAACACATGGGCTTAAGCTTTCTCTTATGAGGCCTTTGTCATACAATTCCTGAATTTGTTTCCTAATCTCTTCATTTTGTTGAGGAGTCATTTTGTATGCAACCTTATTGGGTAGGTTTTCCCTTGGTATAAAATCTATATGGTGGCCCACATCCCTTATTGGTGGCAAAGAACTAGGGAGATCATCTATAACAATGTCTTGGTACTTGTTCAACAAGGCTTGTACTTCTTTAGGCACATTTTCAACCTTGGCTGCTATAATAAGAAATTTAGGTCTAATTATAATTGCACACCCTTGTTCACCTTCTTCTTTCATGGTTTTCAAGAATTCTTTTTCCCCAACCAACATAACACTTGACCCAACTTGTGTATCTAGGTTTTCATCTTGCAAAGGAGTAAGTGTAAATGAAACCCCATCTTTTTCAATCACATGGGTATTTTTTGTCCATCATGTTTAGCTTTTTTGTCATATTGTCAGGGTCTTCCTAATAACATATGAAAAACATCCATTGGGATGATGTCACACAATATTTTATTTTTATACCCTCCAATATTGAATTCAACCCATGTTTTCTCATTAACTAGGACTTGTTGACCCTTATTCAACCAGGATACCTTGTAAGGAGTGGGGTGTGGGATTCTTTTCATCTTTAAATTTTCAACCATCTCTAAAGAAACCAAATTATCTATCCAAAACCAGAATCAGTAATAACTTTACACACCTTACCTTGAGATTTGCAGCTGGTTCTAAACAAAGACTTTCTTTGTGGAGGCTCCTTCACCACAAGGACTTGAGCAATGTTCTTCTCATCATCATATTTTCTCCCACTTCTGGAGCAACATGCTAAGAAGGAGAGTTAACACTCTCACAATCTTCTTCTTGCACAAATTGTGTTCTCCTTTCACCACCATGTGAAGTATAAGGTTGTTTATTTGGGCACTTCCATGCTTGATGGAAAAACTAATTACATTGATAGCATCTTCTTGAGAATGTGTTTGACTCTCTACCTTGTCCTCCAAATCTACCTCTACTATTTGATCTCCTACCTCTAAAAGCACCTATTGATTTTGAGCCTTGATATTGATTGCCACTTGTCTCACCTTGTGCCTTTTGAGATTGTCCTCTTCCACCAAAGGATCCTCTACCCCTGAAGTTCTTTCCTTTTCCTCTTGCTTCTCTTGTCTTCTTTTTATCTTTTCCTCTACCTTAACAACCAATTGGAAACACTCTTCCACCGTTCTAGGGGTGGTAATACACATTTCATCTTGTATTTGGAACCTCAATCCATTTAGGTACCTTGCTACCTTTTCAACCTCATCCTCAACATGACTTTCTCTAATGCTTAACTTCTAAAACTCCTCTATGTAGGCCATGACATCCATCTCCTTTTGTTTGAGATTTTGAAGCTTTCTAAAGGTCTAAATTGCATAGTCACTAGACAAAAATTGACCCTTAACTTTAGACACCATCCTATCCCATGAATTGATTTTTTTTTTCCCTTCTTCACTCTCTCTTCCTGCACATAGTTCCACCAAGTTAGGGCAGGGCCTTTCAACTTTGTTTTGGAAAATTTCACCTTTTTTTCATCTGCTATCTCCTTGTATTCAAAATAATTATCTAATGCATTTACCCAATCTAGCACCTCTTCACTATCCATCTTCCCACCATACATGGTCAATTCCATCTTCACCTCAGGAGTATCTCCCTTGAAAACTTTCAACAACTTATCCATTCTCAAATCATTAGGGTCCAATTCATCATCACCTTGGACTCCTCCTTGAGAGTTTTCATTCTCACCCTCTTCCTCTTCATCTTCATCACTTTGGTCTCTAGTGACCACACCTCTCTTTTGATTTGACTCCAATGCTACAATTCTAGATAGGACAACTTCTTGAGACTCCTTCATCTGTCTAAACTCCTTGGCATGCTTCTCTTTCAATTCTCTAACTTCTTTGGCCATTGGATTCTTTTTAGGAGGCATCTTTGTTTCCTACAAACTTCAACCTTTTCCCTTCAATGACCAAAACCTATGCTCTGATACCAATTTGATTCAAAGCAGGGTGGAGGTTTTCAATTCAATCCCACTTGAACAAAATTTTCAATTTGGAGACCCTAACTTGGTCATTATCTCACAAATCCTTCATATTACCTTGTAGCACTCCAAACAGTGATTTTTCACCATATCTTTCAAAGAAGACTACAAAACCACAATTGAATTACCATTTATGATACCCTTTATGCTCTTTTTCAACATATCAAATTTTTGAATGAGTTTATTTTGTAACAACACCCTCTAACATTGACTGCTACGCAACAACTAGGCCAAATTAGCCCTATTTTCCAAAGCAACTTCAAACTAAACACTCTTCCAATCACAAAATTTCACTCCTAGGCTTCAACCAGGTCACCTAGGGTCTAAAACTAAAAATTTTATCAACTGGAACATTCACAAATTTATCTACCATCAAAACCTTATCTCTACCCTCTACTCCTAAGCCTAATACATAGAGATATTAGGATAGGGCTCCCTCAAACTTGGCCCTACCTCCATTCCCTACATCTAAAAACCCTATCAACATGAAAAACATCCTAACTAACTCCATTCCACCAATTTTCATAATTTTCCACTAGTGGAATGGTCTTCTAATCCATGATTTTTCTCTCAAACCCTCAAAACTAGGGTTTCCTAGCTACTTTCAGAAATTTGTTTCAAACTCGCTCAAATCTCAATGAAAAAAACTCAAACTAGAACCAAAAGATAGTTAACTCATCCCTACATCAATTCCAAAGAAAATTAGCACATTTGCAAACTATACAGAGTCGTACAAAGTTCTGTAGCAGTAAGAATACTCAAGAAATTACATAAAATAGAGTGAATATTATTGATTTTTCTCCAAAAGTGTCTCTAGAAGTTTTCCTCAAGATTTTCTAAGCTTATTTAAACATTTTCAACTAAACACCAATGGTCTCAAACTACCTTTTGAATAAATGACCGTTCAACTTCCAAATACATCCAAAAATGCAAAGTTGCATTGCAACTTTTGCAACATTTACAAAAACTTGACAACTTTATATAAAACCGATCCCATGAGACTAAAAACATTATATATGGTCTAAATAGACCTTATTACATCAAAAATGACTCAAAACACCAAAAAACCTAACATTGGACCCTATTTACAAAATGTAGACTAGGTACCCTTGTAGCACTAATGATAGCATAGCTGACGTAAAAGTGGTGTTAAATGCTCCAAAATAGACAAATATGCAACAAAACACACAAAAACCAAACACATATCCACAAAATAACCAACAAATGATCAATAATGCCAACCCTCAAAGAGGACCACCACCTTGAAACAATTACCCTCAATGATGCAAGCACACACCCTTGGGGGAACCTATTGAAGTGGTAATGCAAAAATTGGTACAATCTAATCTCATTGCACTTCCCGATTACAAGAACTACCAAGAGCCTCAAGTCAAACCCCCATGGTATAGAGAGGAGGATCTTTGTGATTTTCACAAAATCAAGGGACACAAAACATCAAGTTGCATGAAGCTAAAAAACATTACTCAAGATCTTATTGATAACATAGATGTAATTGTGGATTAACAAATAAAAAATAAATATCTTAAGATATACAAGGATTCGATGTTGAACCATAACAAGAGAAATGATAATGGAAAACAAAATGATTATCACAACATAGGTCATGTTTACAACAATGTTGTAGCATCTTGTGATCATCTTATATTCATCATCACCATCAAAGGACCTAGTGCAGAGTGTGGAGTTACCACATGTAGAGGGAAAGTCACCATCGAAGGAGAACCATTGCAATCTAGGGCACCACCATTGAAGTCAAATCCCAATGATTATAGTCTTTTAGACAAATTGAAAAAGACCACTGCCCAAATCTTTGTCTTAGAGTTATTGAAAATATCTCCTGCACATAGGGACATCCCAAAAAAGGTGTAATGCCCTGCCACGCAACCCTAGAGGAAGTTGCAATTCACTACTTAAACGCACCAATTTTTTTTTGTTTAAGTACAAATAACATGTAAGATGAATACACATTGCCAACAACCTCTAAGGCCACGAGACAAAGATTACTTTAAAACCCAAACAACAACTAACAAGAATTGAAACCAAAACATTAATCACTTAAGGAATTAAGATTACATACATTCCATACTTGATAAATAACAACGAAGGATAAGAAATACCAAAATATTTCAATAACAACATTTAAACAATAAGATTACAACTCTCATTCCCCGAATGAGATAAATCCAATAAGCATGATTACAAATTACAATTTCCACCTCGATAACAAATGAGGGGTAAAAGAATACAAGATCAACTAAAAAGAATGAAGCCAGAATAGCAACTAGATCCAACGAGCTCTCCAACATGAAAGTATCATCCACACGAGCAAGAGCAAAAACCCAACGGAGTAAGGTGCACGTTCCACCCAACCAAGTGATACCCAAAGGCTCACCCCCTGTGCTAGGAGATAGTAACCAAGAATTCCTAAACAAGACCATCTACCTCTAGACACAGGAAAAAAAAATAATTGAATTGAAACCTCAACAATCACAATATGACTTAACCCAAGGTTACAATGCTTCCAGAGAACAAGGATCATTTATGCAGTACAACAAACTAACTTCTAGTTGACATAGAGAGAGTGTCACATGACATTTGCTATGAGTTACCCTAGCTCAACTGTTTAAGGCAACCGAACCCACATCTTGGGCTATCCAAGCTCAACTCTACCAACCGTCGGACCCTCATACCAACTGCGCTTCTTGTCTCATCTCAAACCTTAAAAGCGAATGAGTTATGAGAGAGGCATTAATTATCTTAATTAGTTTGAGGGTTTTTTCATTAGTTCTTTTTAAGTTATCACTTACTTAAACCCTAAGTGAGTTACCCTAGTGCCCCTTTGTGTGTCAGACCCCCACATAGAGCCACTCTCTTATCGACAACACATACGGTACAAAGACCACAACCAATGGGTAACTGGATAAGACAACCTCTCCAAACCAAGGAGGCAACAAATAAAGGAAACTCACTCCAAACATAGGAGGAAACAAAAGTACAAAACCCTCTCCAAACACTGGAGGCTACAAAGGTCAAAACCCTCTCCAACCATAGGAGGAAACATAGGTCAAACCCTCTCCAAACACTGGAGGAAACAAAGATACAAAATCACTCCTTCCCAAGGAGGCACAAATCCCAAGACAATCCAAAGGTTGACTATCATGATGACAACCCATACAATTAAATGAAACCCTATCTGGAAGACTTCAAGACATCTACTCCATTTGCACAACATCGAGAAGGTCAAACAAAGCTAGCAACCACTTCAGACAATTTACACAAACTAACGTTCGGGTTTCCTAAACCCAAGTCAAGCAATGACATAGTACAAGAATTCAATTTAAATAATTAGCAATATTTGTAAATTCCTAAAAATAAATACCATCACATTGGCAGTAATAAAGAATTAAAATTAATCATATAATTTCCATTTTCCCAAATACATAATGCTCTAATCAATCTCTTAAATAAAATCCTTTCATTATAACGTTCATTTTCACATCAAGTACAAATAAATGACCATCTTAAATGACTATATTTAAACATAAATATATATTTATTATTTAAATACATATTTATTTTATTTTATCAATTATTTATCTATTTATTTATTTTTCTTAATCCACCATTTCAATTTCCAAAACCAACATTTTAAATAAAACCCCATTATTTAAAATATATAATAAAATATATTATACATACTATATAATATATATATTATATTTATATATAATATAATAAATAAAAATAAACAAATAAAAAAAAACGAAGACGACCTAGGGCACAGCCGACCTCCATAGAGGAGGGGACACACCCTCTAGTCCCACCTCCTTGTTAGGCGCAATACATCAAGGGCTTGCACTGGGCCGGCCTGGTACACATGGCTACCGCCCCCCTTACAAACCCTTTAATTTATATTTTTATTTTATTTCTCATAAAAAATGCAGAAAACGCGAAAGCATCCCCTATTTTGCATTTTTTTTACCAAAACAAACCAAAAACTATATATATATATATATATAATAAAATTATTTCCAATAACTGGGTAAAATAGAGAAAATTCTTTCTACATAATGAAATTGAGGAAAAACTTTAAACATAATTTTATGAACACAATTTCTCAAGTTTTACAACTTCAAACAGAGGTTTTTCTTCAAGATCTTGTTTTCTTTTCTATTTCATTTTCATTGTTGAATTTTCTGTTGTTTGATTCATTTCTTGTTTTTTTTTTTTCCATGATTCAAAAGGGGTTTCAGATTTGATTTCAAACAAGTTTTCCAATCTAAAATAAAATCTTCATACTTCAAACAAATAAGCAAGAACAAAACCTATGATCTGGAAGTTTGAGGAAGCAAATTGATGTTGAGTTCTTGCCCAATCAAATTCCAGAACTCCTTCCAAGCTTCCTCTTCCAAATCCCAGATTCATCCAACCAAGATCCAAACCCTCTTTTCATTTTGCAAAACCAATCTCTCCATCCATCTCCTTTTTGAAAGAAACCCCAAATGAAATATATTCTTTCCCCAAAATTCCAAATTCAAACTCAAATTCAAATTCAGTTCCAAATTCAATTTCAAGTTCAAATTCAATTCTAACTCAATTCAAATTCAATTTCTTCACAAATATCTTTTCCCATATTAGTCAACTATTTCTAAAAATATCTTTTCAACCTCAAAGTCATTGCATTTGAAATCATTTTGAGTTTTGAATAACTTAAAACAATTTTCAAATTCCAAATAGATTTCATGACATTTTAAATTTTTCTTTTCAACAAAGAATTTAATACTTTTCAAAACTTTCTTTCCAAAATAATTTAACAATTTTAATTCAAAAGGAATAACTTAATTAATTCACACAATTAATTTAATTAACTAATAAAATAAATCTAATCCAATATTAGATTATTTTATTAATTAAATTAAATTAATTAATACAGTAAATAACATTCCTAGCATTACAATCAAATACATTTAACCACCAGTTAGCAATGCAAGCCATTTATAACTTTAATTTAAATAAAGACCAAGGAGACATGGGCACCAAAACAACCAACCTGACTACAACCCAACGACACACTGTGACTAGGGTGGTGACTTGGCACGAAAAACCTAGCTACTATCTCCCAATCGATTTCCATTGGACAAGGGACACGCTTAGACCTGTGGAACCAGGTGGAGTCGATGTCCTGTACCTGCATCCTGCAAATAACATGAGTGTCGAACATGCATATAACATAATAAAACACACCGTGAAGAGGAGATTGCGGAGTCACAGGGAGCTCGCATGCGAGTGATGTGATCCCGTCCCCTTCACCAATATAGTATTACTAACTGACGAAGCTAACATCAATAACATAATCCAATCATAAAGCATCATTAATTCAAGCGTTATCAGGAATGAAGCATAACATAGAAAAGCATTGCCTGATCAACAGAGCACAAAATGGAGGGGTGTTACAAAAGGCTATGTCTTCATCATCCATACCTGATAATCTTGATACCAAATGATTTCAAGCTATGTCCAGACACATCACCACCCCTCATATCCTTACATTTTTTGAGCAAGACCTTCCCATGCAACTGTTGCATAATTGAGCACTGCATCTTGAGGTCCTCATCCATAAAAACAAAGTCAAAAGAGTCTTGTTGGATGGAGGTGTTGGCCTTAATATTTGTACCCTTCAATTGATCAAGAACTTGGGCTATCCTGAAGATGTTATTGAAAAGGAAAAATGGGTTACCATTAGAGCATATGATGATCAAGAATGAAGTTTTGAAGGCACAATAAAAATCCCTATCCAAGTAGGACCCACAACTGCAGAAACTAATTTCCAAGTGCTTGACCTTGACCTTCAATACAACATAATTCTTGGTCATCCATGGATCCACACCATGCAAGCTATAACTTCCACTTACCATCAATGCATCAAGTTTCCTTATGAAGATAGAGAAATCAAAATCCATGGTGATCCCTAACCCTTCTATTATTGCAAGAACCTAGAAGAAAAAGCACTATAGGGTCCCACAAGTTCCTAAGAATAATGAAGTGTCAACACCCTCCTCTTTCATTGACCCATCTACCCTAGCTTCAACCTCTTAATCAAAGACACCCATCTTGCAGAACATCCTTGATATCAAAGCAATAATCAAAGACAATGGTTGTGGAGACTATAACTTGAAAAAAGAGTCTTTTGTAATTGGAGAATTGCCTATTTCTCCTAGATCCTATGGGAAGCCTCGACCTATAGACAAGGTATCAAAGACAATTAAGATAACATCTACCACTTTGACAAAGTTGGGAGATTTGAACAAAGAAATTATTGACGAGGAAAATGTATCATAATTACTATATCAAGATAACAAGCCAAAGTCCATTCTTCCAATGGAAGATGAAAAAAAAGGACTGTAGTTGATGAAGGGTTGGGGATACAAAAAAATGGAAAGCTTGGTCAAAATCTTGGCCAAAGGAATCACTATCCAAAAGAAAGAAAGAAGAAGGTGTGGCTGACTGCCAATTTGAACTACTAACAATGCATCTCTCATTTATCGAAGGTACAATTCCACTGAAGCACAAACAACACATTAAATAGACTAAAATGTAGAAACCTTATGCTCAATGCATTAGGAAGTCAGGTATTAAGGCTTGAAATCATATCAATACTATTGCTCACTTTCACATCTTTCACATCACACACACTTCACACTTTCCATACAACAATTCTCACTGTATTTATACCCTTCGTGACCTAAAACAATGTCATTTAGGTTGTCCTTAATGAAATGTATACACCTCAACCATATAACGTTAGAGTAATAGTTGTTTTACTTAATTAATTACATCACATTGATTAATTAATTAAGTCACTTATTCCTCTTTATTACTAAGCTAAACTTAGGGCATTAATAATTAATTATTAATATTAAGTGCACACTAGGGTTCATTTAGGGTTTCCCTTTTTAGGGTTTGTTGATCTCCCTTCATAAGGATTGATCACTTTGTAATAATTGATTCTCTTAATGCATTTTTACTGAGAGGTTTACAGAGAACATCTTTTTCGGTTCTTCATATCTTTTGCATGTGATAGGTATTCATCTTGCATGCAGGTGATCTTGGATTCTAACATGGTATCAGAGCTCCAGACCTGCAGCTGCTGTTCGTGATCTGAAGATATGGCCTCTTGTGAGTTTCGGGTGCAAGGGTTTCCACAGGTATCTTTTCTGCAAGATCTGGGGGTAGCCATTTTTTGGGACACAATGGGCTCAAACGGACGCCGCCATCGCGTTCGCAGCGTCCCAAAACCCTAGAAACGCCTGTCAAATCGTCGATTTTGGTGCAGTTGATTTTTGAGGCAAAATTTTTTTGCCCGTACGGCCTCTGTACCACCTCTGTGCACGCGATCCGAGGAAAAAAAATTTCAAGGTTCGATTTTTTTATAAAAGAATTTTATAAAAATTAAAATCTTTTTCAAAAAAAAAAAACAATGTAAAAAGTTTTTTTTGAAAAGTTTTTTTAAGGCTTTTAAAGCCTGTGCGGCCGGGTACCCCCGTACCCTGCCACGGCAGGGCTGTACACCGCCGCTGGCAGGGCGGGGCCCTACCCACCGGCATCCTGTGCCGCCAATGTACCGGCGGCAGCTTCCTCTACCGGCGGCAACATTCAATCGGCCGGCAACTCTCAAGCCCCGGCGGCTAATCTCACCGATCCACATGCAAATCCGGCAGCGAGTCCTAGGAGAATATTCTCCTGAAATTCCAAGAGTCGGCGACGGAATCTTCTTAACTTCCTGCAGAATATTCCGATCATGCGGGTTTTTTTTCCGGCGGCCGAATCTTTTTTGCAGGGCGACTGTTTTTTTGCGCCGACGGCCAGACGGCCGTCAAATTTAAGCTGGTGAACTGATGACGTCATCGGCCGTACGGCCCTCTTTGCCCCCTCCTAACCCTGGTTTGCCCTAAAGAAGCAGTTTTTTTCTTTTGGCCATAACTTGGGCATACGGTATCGAAATCGGGCAAACGAGATATCGCCGGAAAGCTGGTTCCGAGCACTTTCCAGTAGTGCTGTTTATTTTTCAGTAGTTTACTGTTTTCATGCATTTATTGCTGTTTGAAGTCAGATGTACATTTTATGCTTCCGAGCTCATAACTTTTTGCCACGATCTCCGTTTTTCGCCTCGTTTGAAGCGTCGGAAAGGTATTGAGGAGCTCTAGGTTGCTGTCTATTCACTTTTTCTGTATCTGTCCCAAGTTTATCAGTTAGTCCAGATTTGGCCCGATGGGTTGTTTGGCGATTACTTGGATGTTTTGGCAGTTGGGAGAGTGCATCTTGCATCTTTGCACTTCGTTTTCAGTAATGCATCATTTAATAATCACTTGCTGCATCATAGATTCCAGAGTTGTTCCAGTTTGGAGTTTTCCAGTGTTCCGTGGCATCGGGTTTTCTGTTGCTTTAATCATGATTCCTTGAGTCAATCAGTGACTCTCATCCGGTTTCAGTAGTATACAGAAGAATATTTCCTTGGTTGCCTATATCAAGTTCCAGTGTTACTCTACAGAGTTCTTCCAGTGCTTCTTTGCAGCATGTAATCTCATTGTAAGGGGGTTTTGTCCCACTGGGTTTTTCCTTCTCTTACTCCATATTGCATTTGTAAATGGGTACCTGATCAGGCCTCGTTGCCAGGACCCATCTTTGCTTTCATGCATCATATTCTAGTGTTTTAGCTTCTTCCTAAGTTCATCTTAAGGGGGGGTGTTAGAGTAATAAGTTATTATGCTTAATTAATTATATCACATTGATTAATTAATTAAGCCACTTATTCCTCTTTATTACTTAAGCTAAACTTAGGCACATTAATAATTAATTATTAATTATTAAGTGTGCACACTAGGGTTTCCCTTTTTAGGGTTTGTTGATCTCCTTCATAAGGATTGATCACTTTGTAATAATGGATTCTCTTAATGCATTTTCACAGAGAGGTTTTCTGAGAACATTGCTTTTTCGTTCTTCATATCTTTTGCATGTGACAGGTATCGATCTTGCATGCAGGTGATCTTGGATTCTAACATATAACACCAAATAGGTCAGCACTAGATGTTTTGTACGTTGAAGGTTTAAATCATAATCTATTAAGTGTTAGTGATATGTGTGACAAAGGCTATAAACTATTAGTGATGAAGGTTGTAAAATTAGGGAATCCATTATCGATGAACTGATTGTGAAGGTAGTGGGATAGACAATGATATTTACCATCTCAGTGAGTTGAATGGATAGAGTTGCCTCACTATGTAGAAATATGAAAGCTGGCTCTAGCACAAAATATTAGGACATAAGTTTTGATGATATTGTAAAGATTAGCTTGAAAGGATTGGTCTGAGATATACCAAAGATTAAGAAACCTCAATCAACTAGTTACAAGCCATGCCATGAAGGGAAGCAAACAAGAAGTAGATATCCTACTAAGGAGTATTCTACATCAAAAATATTAGATCTAGTTCATACAGTTTTGTGCAGGCTAATGAGGACTAGAATTATGCAAGGTGACAAGTATTTTATGATGTCCATAGATGATTACACTAGGATGACTTGGATAATATTTCTAAAAGAGAAGTCAGAAGCATTTGAAATGTTTAAAGAATTAAAGGCATTAATAGAAAATGAAACTAGAAGGACAACCAAGGTTTTGAGATCTAACAAAGGTGGAGAATTCACTACTAGGAAGTATGACAAATTTTTTGAAGAGCATGGGATTTAGAGGAAATTCTCTACCCCTAAAACTCTACAATGAAATGGAGTTGTTGAAAGAAAGAACCAAATTGTACAAGAGATGGCAAGAGCTATGTTATGCCAATAAAATTTACCTGATATGTACTAGAGAGAAGCTACATATGCAACTACATACATTCTGAATAGAGTTCAAATCAAGTACAAAATTGACAAAATACCATATGAGCTATGGAGAGGAAGACCGATGTCAGTTAGGCACCTCGAAATATTTGATAGGAAGTGCTACATCAAGAGAGATGAAGAAAACTTGGGAAATTTTGATTCCAGGTTAGATGAAGGAATTTTCTTGGATATTCTTTAAGAAGTAAAGCTTACATATGTTACAATAAAAGACTCAAGAGAATAGTAGAAATTGAAAATGTGAAAGTTGATGAGACTATTCAATCTACTAGTATTCTAGAAGAAGAAGATGATGAAGAATCAATTTACAACATCATTGATGATTCAGAAGAAGTTGTTTCAAAAACTCTAGCAAAGTATGTTAAAAAATATCACTTCGTAGATCAAATTATAGGTGACAAAGATAGTGGAGTTTAGACCAAGAAGAGAATTGAGAGAGCAAGTGAGAAAGTACACTTTACATTACTGTCAGAGGTAGAGCCTAAGTATTACAATGACACAAGAAAAGTGAAAGGATGGATAGAGGCTATGATAGAAGAATTGAATCAAATCATGAAGAATGAAACTTGGGAACTTGTCCCAAGACCTAAAGACAAGAATGTGATTGGAACTAAGTAGGTGTTCATAAACAAGCTAAATGAAGGCGAAGTGATCCTGAACAAGGCAAGACTTGTGTGTAAAGGGTATGCTCAAGTTGAAGGTATAGACTTTAAAGAGACATTTTCTCCAAGGGCAAGATTGGAGGAAATTAGGATGGTCTTAGCTCTTTCAGATTTTAAGAATTACAATGTGTCCCAGATGGATGTGAAGTCATAATTCTTGAATGGGAAGCTAGAAGAAGAAGTCTATATTGAACAACCGGAAGGGTTTCAATGTTCTAACAATCCAAACTATGTTTGTAGGTTGAAGAAGGCTTTTTATGGACTCAAGCAATCTCCCAAATCTTTGTATTCAAGGTTGGATGGATACTTGCAATAGTAAGGATTCTAAAGAGGATGTGCATATAGTAATTTATATATAAAAATAGAAGGAGGTCAATTGTTGATAGTTATGGTCTATGTGGATGACATAATTTTTGGAGGTAGTAGTGATGACATGTGTAAGGAATTTTAGAAGGAAATGCAAAATGAATTTGAGATGTCTATGTTAGGAGAATTATCTTTCTTTCTTGGGTTGTGTATTGTAGAATTAGACAAAGGTATTTTCATTTCACAACACAAGTATATTAAAGAGATGTTAAGCAAGTTCAGGTTGGAATATTTCAAGCTAGTTACAACACCTATGGTTATTAAATGCAAGTTAAGTAAAGATGATTAATCAGCTCTGATAGATCAGACTTTGTACAAGTACATGATTGGAAATTTATTGTATGTGACAACATCCATATTGGATATTATGCAAGCAGTTGGAATGGTTGCTAGATTTCAAGTAGCACCTAAAGAGACTCATTTTAAAGCAGTGAAGAGGATATTTAGATATTTGAAGGAGACTAAAGATTTTGGACTGTGGTATCCAAAGAGTGAAAATTTCACTCTGACTACATATTCAGATGTAGATTGGGAAGGATATGTTGATGACCAAAAGAGTAAAAGTGGTGGTACATTCTTTCTTGGTGACAATTTGGTGTATTGGTTGAGTAAAAAACATGAATAAGTTTCTCTATCTCCAAAAAAAGTAGAATACATTGTTGCAACATCATGCTACACTCAGGTGCTTTGAATGAAGTAGAATTTGAAGGAAATGAAGATTGATTTTGATGACCCTATCACTATTATTTTGATCACACCATTGCAATAAATATTTCAAAGAATCCCATGATGCACTCAAGAACAAAACACATTGCAATCAAGTATCATTTCTTGAGGGAGAAGGTTGCAAACACTAGTAGAATTTGGAAAATAAATGACTACGTGACTAAAAAATTTAGTCACGTGACTAACACTAGTAGAATATTGCAAATAAATGACTAATTTGGTCATTTATAAGTGACTAATTTGGTCATTGGGTAAAATCACAACTAAATGACTAATATTAGACAAATAAAAATGAATAATATTAGACAAATAAAAATGACTAAATAAATGACTAATATCAGATAAATAAAAATGACTAAATAAATTACTATTACTCTATTCTTTTTTCTTTTAAATTTGATCATAATCTATAGAGCTTAAGCCCCCCTCATGGAACCCCTACCTAATGAATCATTAATGTTTTTAACTATGATTTGAAGGCATGTCATGAGGGCATGATGCAT
>VDFB02105785.1:273967116-274021790 GCA_007258455.2 Sequoia sempervirens | reverse complement strand
AAATTGACTCCTGAGAATCAGAAGGATGACCTCTAATGGATTCCTCTCAAGTAGGAGGCATTTGTTTACTCGTTGGGAAAAGATTCCTCCTTGTTGGTCATTGAATGTGTTAGGAATTTGTAACTATTTTTGATATGTTTAGTAATAGATTTTAATGGTTCTGACTGTCAGAAACTGCTGCAACGTGGTAGCTAAAAATAGAGTTAAAATGTTGTTAGGAGTGGGTGTCTTTGTGAGCAAAGAAAGTATATATTTAACTAAAGATTTGTAACGATGGGGGGGAAGGAATAGAGGATGGATTTACTATGCATCTATATTGTGCAAAGACCTCTTGTAAGCCCTTTTATTTGTAAATATATGAATACTGTGTATTTTTGTTGAATGCTAGACTTCATGAATGGGTTCTTTTCTCCCTGAACTACTGTAAGGTTTATTGGATGTGTTATTCTCTATTTATTTGTGGATGTTCTTTAATTTCTATTTATTTGTGTTTTGTAAAACTTGAGAAGGATTTAAGTGTTGAATCAAAGGAGTTGTGGTGTTGCATCATGTATCTAGAGACATCTTGAATAAATGTAACATAATAATAAGATTTACCCATAGAACTAACATCAATTGGACCAAATACATCTAAACAAATAATTTCTATTAATATCTTAATTATATTGTTTCCAATAGATATTAAAGATCTATTCTATTTTTAAACACACAATACTCACATAAATTAAATTTAAATTTTATGAACATAATAGGCTACATATAGTGTGAGATTTGAGCCTGAAACAAATTAGTCATCAAAAAACAACTTTCATCTACCGTTAAATGGTAAACAGTTGGCTTCATCTATCATTAAATGGTAAATAGTTGGCTTCATCTGTCATTAAATGGTAAAAGATAAATAAATATCCATTTGCCAATTGGATGAAAACTTTCTTTTTCCACTTGCATTGCTTTAAGTTTTAAATCTTAATTCAAATATTTTAAAATCAAATAATATATTTAAATTTTAATTCAAATATTTTAAAATTAGCTAATATGTTTTAAGTCTTAACTTGATGACAACTTTCTTTTTCCACTTGCATTGCTTTAAGTTTTAAATCTTAATTCAAATATTTTAAAATTAGATAATATGTTTAAATCTTAATTAAAATATTTAAAAATATGATAATATGTTTTAAATCTTAACATGAAGACAACTTCCTTTTCCACTTGCATTGCTTTATGTTTTAAATCTTCATGCAACTATTTCAAAAATCAAATAATTTTCTATAAATATAGTTGAATTGAAGAATAAATATACTTGAACTCAATAATTACCCTAAAAAAAAACTCTTGGACACCACAAAATTCATCTTGTACAATATGGTATTTCTTTTCACAAAGTAAATTTAATTGCTAATATTCTTTGGTATTAAATTTATTTACTACAATTCTTGCATAACAATATCAATTATTTTCACAAAGTAGATCTAATTGCTAATATTCTTTGGTAATAAATTTCTTTACTATAATTTTTTCAAAATAAATAATTAGTAATATCAAGATTTCTTTTAAATATTCTTTTTTGCAAAGTAATATCAAATTTTCAACCTATTATATTGTTTTATATTATGTGTTGTAGGAATCATTGTGGTTTTATATTAATAATATATCTTCATTAGAATAAGCAATAATGAAATATGGTACAAATTGTAGGGCCAAGTAGCACACTATGGAGAGCTTGCAACAAACAACATATTGAAGCAGAAGAAGATGAATATCAATCTATGTTGTAACTAAGGAAAAAAGTTAGGTTAGCATGAAATCAAATGCATAAACAAAACCCTAGCTAAACAATGAAGTACAAAGGAGTAAATTAGCATAAAACAAAGAAAAGTTTCACCAAACATTCTTCATGCCCTCCATGATTGACCATCATTTCCCTTCTCCATTTGCTACAAAATAGTGTTTGCCCTCAGATTTTGATGAGCAACTATGACTTATGACTAAGACCTAAGCAAATATTGAAGAATTTTAAGACTGTTGCAAGTGCAAGTATGCAAGTATGCAAAAAATGTGAAGTTATGCCGGCATGAAGTCAAGAGTATGAAGTGTGAAGTATGAAGTCATGAGATGTCTAAATGAAGTAAAATTTATTTTTTATAGAAAAACCAATTTTAAATGAATGGTCAAGATTAGAAGTTGAGAAATGCCCTAAGATCAAAGGTTGAAATTAAATGTAACAACCAACAATTAGGGTTAGGGCAACATTAGGGTAAAATTTGAAATGAAGGGTTGAGATTTGATTTTAGAAAAATCAAATCAAAGGTCAAGAATGCATGTGACAAGAGAATATTGCGCATGGAAAAAAAGGTTGTTGGAGAATCAAATAATAATTTAAAAATATTTGATTTAAAGGTTGAGTTTAATTTAATTCAAAAGTGGTGGGGGTCATATGACTAGTAAATAATGTTTTTTAAATTATTTACTTGGTTGGAGAGTGGGAAAAAGGAAAGTGGACAATTTTAAATTAATGATTTTATTTAAAATTAGAAAAAGCCAAGGTGGATAATAATTAAATAAATTATAGGAATTTATTTAATTGTAAATCAGGAATTAATGACGTATTTAATTAAATAAATAAAGTTTATTTATTTAAATAATCAGGAGGAAATAGTGGACAGATAATAATTAAATAAATTTAGGAAATTTATTTAATTATAGACCTAAACATAGAAAATTAGTGGTGTATCTAAATAAAATAAAAGATGTGAATGAATTAAATAATTGAGAATTATTTAATTAATAGTTGAATTTGGACCATATGACATAATTAAATATTTTAATTATGTTAAGAAGAAATATGGAAAAAATAAAGTTCATAGGCCTAGGTCAATTTTATGTGTCTACATTTTACTCCTCTTTGTCATAATGCAATTTATCGCATCGTGACAAAGAAAATTCAGTTCAAGATATGCCCCAGCAAAAAATAGGATGAGGAAGAATGACAAGGAGGTAGTGGTATGCCCTCTCGAGAGGACAGGCAGGTGCAAGGAACATGAGTGTGCTCTCAAAATGACAAAAATGGAAGAAGAGAAATGATGGACAGAAGAGGATGAATGTTAGTGTGGAGAAAGAATATTTCAATATTTTGCCAAAGTACTAATAAGTGTTGCATTAATCATCATTGGGCATTAAAATGACACAAATGGACAAAAAACACCATGGTGTGACATAGACCAAGGTGTGTAAGGTCATCCACTTGCAAAAGAGACAGTCACAGACAAGGAATGTCCTAACTCGTACTCAAGGCCAAGTTGCCCCAGTCTTTTTGTCAAGACACACCAAAGACAACAATCTAGAGAAAACAAAATAGGTCATGAGATGTCATCGCACCTCTAAATTCTTCATGGGACATCCTTTAGGTAGCTAGTAATAGGACCAAGAGACAAAACAATAAAAGATAAGACAAAATAATCTAGCAAAATGAACCATTAAATGTGTTTGCCAATATTTGTTTGTCATTTTAAGGTGGATTGCTTGAAAATTTGACAGTTTGACAGTTGGACAGTGCCTATGGTCAGGAAGGACACATCTTGAAAAGGAAAATGACATTTTGACGAGGTCCAAGTCCAAGAAGGACACATCTTGGAGGGGACCATAAAGTGACGAGATTGACATTGTTTTAAAAATTTGACTGATTTTGACTTCATGACTGATTGGACTATGTTGTCTATTGGTTTATGATTTAAATGTTGACATTTCAAATGATTGTCTTGTGTCCGCGTGTGACCATGTCCAACTTATTTGACTGACATGATGCATGTTGACTCTATTTTGGGATTTTTGAGACTTATTTGGATGTTTTTTGACATGTTTTGATTTTTTTGTCTTTTTGATGTTTTATGATTTTTTTTTTTGAGTTTTTGACATGTTTTAATTTTTTTGGATTTTGGACATTTTATGATTTTTTTTGTCTTTTGAAATGTTTTTATTTTTTTGTCTTTTTGAAATGTTTTGACTTTTTTTGTCTTTTTGAAGTGTTTTGAGAGGATCGAGACAAATGCATGTGAATGATACCTACACACAAGAATCCAAGGACAAATGTGATTGTGCCCCTAGTCAAGTTGAATATCAATTGACAAGAAATGATGATGATGACGTTGTTTGACGCCATTGTTTGACGTGGGAAGGACACATCCCAAAAAAATGTGAGGATGACGATAATGTGACTTAAGGGTCAAGGTTTGCAACAAGGCTAGGAACAAAGCCAAGGAACATTTTGGATGTTGCGATAGGATTCATAGCAAGATTGTTTGGAATGACGTCTTTTCAGGATTGAATGGGATGATGGAGTATCCTTAAACTGTTGACAAGGGAAAACCAAGATATGTGATAGGTATGAAAGGATGATAGGTGGCCTTGGTAAAAGATTGGAGACATAAGACTAGAGGAATTTTCATATGATCTTCAATGACTATGCCGCATAGGATTAATTAGTTTTATCGAATATATGGGTCTAGATAATGCGATGAAGGCAATGACATGATGTTTCATGAATAGTATGTGACCAAAGGATAGACATGTCAAGAGTCTTCCCAAAGCATGATTTATGTTTGTATCCCAGTCCCTATCAAGATCAAGGTAGGTGGGAAAATGGATGGGTGGAAATGTCATGAGGAAGGGATGGGAGATGAGACTCGACTTGCCCCCATGTGTAAAAGTCCACATAGGTGATTTCTCTTACACATGACGCTTGTTTGCTAGGTTTTCATCATGGTACATATCCAAAGCGCCATAAGAATGGTTTTCGCTATTGGACAAAAAAATTATCTTTACTATTTTTTTCAAAAAAAAAAAATTGGTATTTTTATATGGACAGGATGCCTTGGATGCTCATTGATTGTTCTAAAACTGTTGATGGTTTTGATGTAGAGATTGTTGCCATGATATGCCAATAGTGACCTTTCTGAAGTAGTTTTCTTGTTAGGATCATAGTGCTTGCATACAACTGATTGATGTCATTGTGATCCTTGTTGATACTAGAGTTGGCCTTATCAAAATACACACATCGCGATAGAGTGCCATGAGAGTCCTAATAATAAAGAGTTGTTGCCAAGATGTGACAGATTTGTGAGGTATGTGTTTTAGACTTTAGGCAAGATGTAGGATTACAATAAATGACGGTAGATGTGGAAGGGTTGTTTAGATGTTTGGATGAATCAGTTTTTATTTTCCAAGCTTGGGATGTTGGATGGTGGAGTTTGGAGTTTTGATTGGGATAGCGTTTGGAACCAACACTTTTATATGCCTTTCTTGATAACCATTTTGAAGGAGGTGGACATTTATTATATGGGGGAGTCCTCTTTTCTTGTGGCTCCACATTTTGATTGACTTTTGGATTTGACATATTTTCTTTACTTGATCCATTTTTCTTTGGGATCCATTTTAACTTCATTTGTCCACTGAGATTTTTGTTTGATTCAATGGCCTTTGACATTTAATTTTGAACTTTGTATTTGTAATACTTTTGTTTTTGTTGGTTCCAAATGGAAGGTTTATTAATGTTGGATTAATAGTTTATGGTATGGATGGAAGGAGTGTTGGCAATAACCTTATGGCAAGGATTACTCATAGCCCCCATCTTAATGTTTGTATCAAATAAAGTTTCCCCCAATATCGAGGAGGTACCACTAACATCATTAGATTCTCTAACTGAGGAATAGCCAAGACCTTGATGTCGAGGATTTTCATTAAATTGTATTGGTTCTTGAATGACTTGCTCATGTATGCCTAGTCATCTTCCTTGATATTGCATGCTTTGACATATTCTCTTTACGATGGGGTATTTTTCATTTTGGAAGCAAGATGCAAACTCATCATCGTGTATGTGGACACTATTACTTGGAATATTCTCATCTGCAAGAAAGCCTGCTCTGACAAAGACAAATGATCCTAGTTGATAAGATGTTGTCGCTTCATTGGCATGTTGGATATATTATTGATTAATATCTTTTGTTTGAGTTTGTGGCATATCATATTCTGGTGATTCTATTGGTGCTTCCAAGTCGGTGTCAAAGCCGTCTTTATGGTCATTGTCTTATAGTCCAATGAATTCAATTATAGCTTGATCATTTGCAAATATGTCCATAGTAGAAAACTCTTGTTCTAGAGGAAGCTCGTCTATGTGTTCAAAGGAGGCAAGTGTCTCATTTTGGAAAGTGTTGATATTCAGAGCTTGGATAGGGTCATTGTCAAGTGTTTTATCATGAATGGTGTAAAGGTCAAGGAGTGGATCATTTTGGACTTCTTGATCAATGGTAGTGTCTTGGTCAAAGAAGGGATTGTCTTGGATGACATGATTGGGAATGGAATCTTTGTCAAGGATAATATATTTTGGATGCTATGATTGTGTAGAATGACTTCTTGAATGGATTTAAGGATGGGATCATGGGATGAACTACTTTGATCTTGACATGAAGGTGAAGTTATGATGTCATGCCTTGGGTTTTCATTTTGACATATATCCTCAAATTTAGGCAATCGGATGTGACTTTGGACAAGGATAGAATTTGCATGACTAAACATATGTTGTGACGGAGTGGTTTGGAAAGGATTAGTGTATGAAGTACTAGGATAGGACATGGAGACTTGGAAGGGGTTAGTGGATGAAGAATTAGGATAGGACATGGAGACTTGGAAGGGATTAAAGTGAAAAGTTAGTTTCCCTTGTCATGGTTAGGATAAGGGTGATAAATGGATGTTTGTTGCGTACAAATGGTATGGCTTGTGTTAAGTGAGTCTTGATAGTGAGGGTAGATAGTTGAATTACTAGGACTTATGGATTGTTGGTAGGAAGGGCATTGGTATTTGGATTGGATGAATTATCTTTTGAAGTCTACAGCTTGTTGGTATTGATGATTATGGAGTAACTGGTATTCAACTTGACTAGCAAGCATATCAAGGTGAATTGAACACATGATAGTGAAGTCTAGAGAATGAAAATGCAAAGGTGTGACTATTTTTAAGGCCAAATGACAAACCTAAAGGTGCAATGATTGATTATCTAAGCATATATTTATGGTTTTGAATAGAGACCAGTAAGGAAAGATGTTTACAAATAGGTTGAAAGTGTTTGGTCTCAGATTTGGACAGTGATAGTGGTTTTTCCAAATGACAGGAAAATGTGTTGCTTCAGGTAGCAAATGTGTTGCAGGGTACAAATGCGTTGTTCGGGTTGTCAAATGCATTGCAACAGATCAAATACGTTGTTAGGGCTATTAGATGCATTGCAATAGATAAAATGTGTTGTTTAAGATGGCGACTATGTTGCAAGATTACCAAATGTGTTGTTTAAGATGGTGACTGCATTGCAAGATGATCAAATGTGTTGTTTAAGATAGCAACTATGGTTCAGTATGTGAAATGCATTTTTTTGGACAACAAATATGTTTGAACACAATCAAATGCATTGTTTAGGATAGAAAATGTAGTGCAACATGTCAAATGTGTTGTTTTGGATAGCAAATGTAGTGCCACATAGTCATATATGTTGTTTTGGATAGAAAATGTGGTGCAACATAGTCATATGTGTTGCACAGAGTCTCAAATGCATTGCAGTTTGAATAAAGTCTAGTTTCCTTGCAATTTAGGCAGATTTTTGAGATTGTTTCAGTTTGACTATGTTTTTCCAGATTTGTGAAGGATGTTTATGTGATCATTGATTCAAAAAACACTTGGAAAACACATGATTTTTTCTTTAAATGTTTGAAAACAATTGTAATGAAGAAAAGCACAACCTTATGGATGGCAAGGACTATATCCACTAGATTCCCACTTGGATTTCTTCAGCCACACTGGTTCCCCTCCACGGCACTCACTTCTCCAGGTCAACAAGCTTTGAGCCCTCATGAATCTCCCATGAAAGACTCTTCACCTCTACTAAGAATTGCGAGAACATGGGATGGCTTGGCAATGACCATTGTTGCACCAGCGAATAGAAAGGGCTTTTGGAAACTACACAAAAGGTTTTTAATTCAAGCACCCATTCAGGTGCCTATGTGTGGCAAGATAAAATTGTCTACATAACAAATCTGCACCTGTAATCCTAAGTTTTCCATTAGGATTCACATTTGTATACTGGTCGGGAGTAGCTTGGCTAAAAAGCTTTGTTGTCGATTTGAGTCACCTTGGGGTGAGTACTTTTTCCCACCAATGAAGGCCCAATTGCTAAAGTCAATAACAATTTCTCTTGCAACCAGGATCGCACAAGTGCACAAGGGGAGATGATACTTCTATTATTGAATCGAGGTTACACAAATTGAAAACACTTGTTCATTTTAATGCCCAAATTGAAATGTGGGGGTGGTAAAATAACTGTTAGAGTAATAAGTTATTATGCTTAATTAATTACATCACATTGATTAACTAATTAAGTCACTTATTCCTCTTTATTACTTAAGCTAAACTTAGGCACATTAATAATTAATTATTAATTATTAAGTGTGCACACTAGGGTTTCATTTAGGGTTTCTTTATCTCCTTCATAAGGATTGATCACTTTTGTAATCATTGATTCTCTTAATGCATTTTTACTGAGAGGTTTACAGAGAACATCTTTTTCGATTCTTCATATCTTTTGCATGTGACAGGTATCCATCTTGCATGCAAGTGATCTTGGATTCTAACATGGTATCAGAGCTCCAGACCTGCAGCTGCCTGTTCGTGATCTGAAAATATATGGCCTTTCAGTGAGTTTCAAGTGCAAGGGTTTCCACAGGCATCTTTTCTGCAAGATCTGGGGGTAGCTATTTTTTCGGGACATAATGGGCTCAAACAGACGTCGCCATCGCATTCGCAGCGTCCCAAAACCCTAGAAACGCCTGTCAAATCGTCGATTTTAGTGCAGTTGATTTTTGAGGCAAATTTTTTTTGCCCGTACGGCCTCTGTACCACCTCTGTGCACGCAATCCGAGGAAATTTTTTTCAAGGTTCGATTTTTTTATAAAAGAAATTTTATAAAAATTAAAATCTTTTTCAAAAAAAACAAAAAAAATAATGTAAAAGTTTTTGAAAAGTTTTTTAAGGCTTTTAAAGGCGGTAGTACCTGCCACGCGGAGTAATACCGCCGTGGCGGGGGGGAACCGGCATCCTCTGCCACCTCATTTCACCAGCGGCAGCTTCCTCTACCGGCGGCAACATTCAATCAGCCGGTAACTCTCAAGCCCCCGGCGGCTAATCTCACCGACAAACAGGGAAATCCGGCAGGCATTCAAACCCGTGGCGCTGGAGGAATATTCCTTAAGATTCCGTCGATCGGCAATTTTTCCCGGCAAAGTTTTTTTAGGCGGTATGACGGCCGTCAAATTTTTTTTGCAAGGGGGGCCATTTTTTCAGTCGACGGCCAGATGGCCGTCAATTTTTTTGCAGTGAACCGCTGACGTCAGCATGACGTCATCCGTATGGCCGGCCCTCTTTGCCCCTCCTAACCCTAGTTTTTTCTAAAAGAGCAGTTTTTTCCTTTTGGCCATAACTTGGGCATACTGTATCGAAATCGGGCAAACGAGATATCGCCGGAAAGCTGGTTCCGTGCACTTTCATTTGGTGTAGTTTATTTTACAGTAATTTTCTGTTTTACTGCATTTATTGCTATTTGACGTCAGATGTACTTTTTATGCTTCCGAGCTCATAACTTTTTGCCACGATCTCCATTTTTCGCCTCGTTTGAAGCATCGGAAAGGTATTGAGGAGCTCTAGGTTGTTGTCCATGCAATTTTTCTATATCTATTCTAGGTTTATCACTTATTCCAGATTTGGCCCGATGGGTTGTTTGGCGATTACTTGGATGTTTTGGCAGTTGGGAGAGTGCATCTTGCATCTTTGCACTTCATTTTCAGTAATGCATCATTCAATAATTGCTTGCTGCTTTATAGATTCCAGAGTTGTTCCCGTTTGGAGTTTTCAAGTGTTTTGTGGCATCGGGTTTTCTGTTGCTTTATCATGATTCCTTGAGTCAATCAGTGACTCTCATCCGGTTTCAGTAGTATACAGAAGAATATTTCCTTGCTTGCCTATATCAAGTTCTAGTGTTACTCTACAGAGTTCTTCCAGTGCTTCTTTGCAGCATGTTATCTCATTGTAAGGGGGTTTTGTCCCACTGGGTTTTTCCTTCTCTTACTTATTCTTGCATTTGTAAATGGGTACCTGATCAGGCCTAGTTGCGGGACCCATCTTTGCTTTCATGCATCTTATTCTAGTGTTTTAGCTTCTTCCTAAGTTCATCTTAAGGGGGGTGTTAGAGTAATAAGTTATGCTTAATTAATTACATCACATTGATTAATTAATTAAGTCACTATTCCTTTATTACTTAAGCTAAACTTAGGCACATTAATAATTAATTATTAATTATTAAGTGTGCACACTAGGGTTTCATTTAGGGTTTCTTGATCTCCTTCATAAGGATTGATCACTTTTATAATCATTGATTCTCTTAATGCATTTTTACTGAGAGGTTTACAGAGAACATTTTTTTTGGTTCTTCATATCTTTTGCATGTGACAGGTATCCATCTTGCATGCAGGTGATCTTGGATTCTAACATAACAACCTCCTAAGTTTTTTTGTTTCTCAAGATCACAACAAGGCACAAGAGAATTGCATACACACTTAAGAAGCTATCACTAGACCACAAAACACACCAAATAGTTGTTCATTTTAAACCAATTTAGTGTGAGACAAACAATGTTCATTTTAAGCCAATGCTATGAAAATGCATGTAAATTTTAGCCTTGATGAGTTTCAATGCAAGTTGTGTTCATTTTAAATCCATGAGTGAATGCATGTTCATTTTAAGCCATGAAATGTGAATGCAAGTTGTTTGTAATTGTTTGTTTGTTTGCTTTTAGGATTGTAAAAGAGTTATAAAATCAACAAACAAAGGTTAGCAACTCCATTCCAACTTTCCACATGCTACAAACAACATATTAGTAACACAAAAATCCCTAATCTACTAAACAAAAAAGAGAAATCTAAATTTTTTTGTCAAAAACTGAAAGCAAAAATTTACCAAGCAGATGCATCGTTCTGCAGAGCAAATGCGTTGCAATAGCGGATGCATCACTCGGGTCTGCAGATGCATTGTAATAGAGTGAATGTGTTGTTTTTTCTGTCAGATGTGGCTTGGGACTGCGGATGTGTCGTTCCAAAAAGAAGATGCGTTGTGATGCATCAAATGTGGCTCAGAAAGTTGCAGTTACAACGCTCTGTACCTATACCTACAAAAAAGATGAAAATATGTATGTAAATTTGTAAAAAAGGGTTTTTTGGCGTCGGGTTCACCAATGTAACTAAGTCAAAAAGTTAGGTTAGCATGAAATCAAATGCATAAACAAAACCCTAGCTAAACAATGAAGTACAAAGGAGTAAATTAGCATAAAGCAAAGAAAATTTTCACCAAACATTCTTCATGCCCTCCATGATTGACCTTCATTGCTCGTCTCCATTTGCTACAAATTAGTGTTTGCCCTCAGATTTTGATGAGCAACTATGACTTATGACTAAGACCTAAGAAAATATTGAAGGATTTTAAGATTGTTGCAAGTGCAAGTATGCAAAAAATGTGAAGTTATGCCAGCATGGAGTGTGAAGTATGAAGTCATAAGATGTCCAAATGAGGTAAAATTGCCTTTTTATAGAAAAGCCAATTTCAAATGAATGGCCAAGATTAGAAGTTGAGAAATTCCCTAAGATCAAAGGTTGAAATTAAATGTGACAACCAACAATTAGGGTTAGGGCAACATTAGGGTAAAATTTGAAATGAAAGGATGGGATTTAAATCAAATCAAAGGTCAAGAATGCATGTGATAAGAGGATATTGGGCATGGAAAAAGAGGTTGTTGGAGAATCAAATAATAATTTAAAATCACTTGATTTAAAGGTTGAGTTGATCTTTTGAATTAAAAATTAATTTAATTCAAAAGTGGTGGGGGTCATATGACAATAAATAACGTGTTTAAATTATTTACTTGGTTGGAGAGTGGGAAAAAGGGAAGTGGACAATTTTAAATAAATGATTTTATTTAAAATTAGAAAAAGCCAAGGTGGATAATAATTAAATAAATTATAGGAATTTATTTAATTATAAGAAGACATCAGGAATTAATGACGTATTTAAATAAATAGATAAAGTTTATTCATTTAAATAATCAAGAGGAAACAGTGGACAGTAAATAATTAAATAAATTTAAGAAATTTATTTAATTATAGAGGAACATCGAAAATCAGAAACATATTTAAATAAATAAATAATTTATTTATTGAAATAGCTAGGAGGATTAAAAGATGTGAATTAATTAAATAATTGAGAATTAAATTTAATTAATAATTGAATTTGGACCATAAGACATAATTAAATATTTTAATTATGTTAAGAAGAAATATGGAAAAAAGTAAAGTTGGCACCTGCCTAGGTCAATTTTATGTGTCTATATATGTTAATTTTGATTGTTTTAAAGGATTATAATGAATCTATCTTCTACCAATGTTGTTTTTTATATAGATTTTTCTTCTATTCCCTAGCACAGGCATTGTACATAAAAGATTTTGTTCCATAGGCTTGAAATTCCAGTTTCTATCTACACCACAATTAGTTTATAAATGAATTTCAAATGAATTTCAAGTTTTGAGAACAAGAAGCAAGTCTTTTCTTATGTGAGTTGATAGGGATAATTTTTATAAAATAAATTCTACCTTATTTAGAATTTAAGGTTTTGCACAAACAAGCTATTATGCTATGACCAACCTGTAGTGCTCAATTTTGGGATTTTAGTGTCTGTAATTGTAAATGGGGGATTATTGTATTGAACAATTTAAGATAGAGTCTCATCTTGTGAACAGATTCACCCTTAATCTAATGATCCTTTTCTTTATGCAATTTTTAGGTTCTTTCTTGAAGTTGTGGATTATTGAACTGCATGTTGTAATTTTTCAAACCACTCTTGAGTCGTCGAAAAAAATAGTAGAAAATAAATAAATATTCATTTACCAATTGGATGGAAATTTTCTTTTTCCACTTGCATTGCTTTAAGTTTAATATCTTAATTCAAATATTTTAAAACCGGATAATATATAGTTAAATCTCAATTGGAATATTTCAAAATTAACTAATATGTTTTAAATCTTAACTTGATGACAACTTTCTTTTTCCACTTGAATTTCTTTAAGTTTTAAATCTTAATTCAAATATTTTAAAATCAAATAATATGTTTAAATCTTAATTCAAATATTTTATTAAAATCAAATAATATGTTTAAATCTTAATTAAAATATTTTAAAATCTAATAATATGGATTAAATCTTAACTTATGGCAACTTTCTTTTCCACTTGCATTGCTTTATGTTTTAAATTCATCCAACTATTTTGAAATCAAATAAGAACTATAAATGTAGTTGAATTGAAGAATAAATACACTTGCTTTCACTAATTACCCTACAAAAGAACTCTTGGACACCACATAATTCATCTTGTGCAATCTATATTTCTTTTTACAAAGTAGATCTAATTGCTAATATTAGTTGATTGTATAAGTCAAAGAAGAAAATATTAAATGTGCATTGACCTTTTCTCACCTCAACTATGATTAAGCATCAAGGATAATTAGTACGGAACATCTGAGTTATAGTTCCAAATGTATGTGTTGATGTTATGTAATGATCTAAATGGGGTGATAATCAAATATTTTAGATGGAGAAGAATATGGAATGTGATATGACCATATAAAGACTCATTTTGATTACAATCAAATGAATTCATGGATAACAAAATTTCCATAGTTATAATTGTTATGAAAGTATCATTCAAATTGCTATAAGCACATATGCATTATCAAAATTGAGTAGCTTTTATAATCATTAGTGTATATATTTCAAACTAGATTACAATACCATGCTTACTTATATATAGATCTCTATCGGCGTAATCATTGCACCCCCCTCGTGGTAAAATATTAAAATAAAGGGATAGAGGGCCTAGCTCAATTGACTAAAGCATCTTGTTGTAGGCAAAAAGTCATGAGTCATGATACTCTTAAACTTACCCTAACCAAGCCTTTGGCTTATTTGAGTCAACCCACCCCTCTAAAGCTTAGAAAACAATTAAATAATATTTTGATTAAAAAATCTGATTATGAAGAAAGAGATAGATTCGCTACATTATCTTGGAAATTGGAAGCAAAGGTGGCAGAGTTGACTTTGACAAAACTACTTTACACCTCTTCTCCAGATTTAGTAATGACCGTTTTTAGAGGAGATGAAAGGTTTTAACTCAAACGAGTTGCACCAGAAGATGTCTGACCACGGAATCAATCAATCTTGACAAATTCGGTGCAGGTTTACTTGATATTATTTAAGTAGAAATCCATTAATTTTGTCTCCTTGGAAAAAACAAAACGCTTATTTTGTCTTGGAAAAAATCCAATCCAGAAACCAACAAAAAGGGGTCAATCATAGATTTGTCCACAACTCTCGGACAGTTTACAAAGATTGGAAATATTCAAATTTTTATGTGGGTAAATTTTTGTCCACCTCTTTAGATACTGACGCTGTTTTCACAGGCCATTAGAGTACCTAGGAGAGTTTCTGATAAAAGAATTAATAAGATTGTTTTGATAAAAGAATTAATAATAGTTTCAAATCGTATTCGATAATTCATCATCAAGATAAGAAATCTCAGCAAAAAAATGGTATATTGTTTATCAGACCCGACTTTTATGGGTCTTTGGCAATGTTCATGTGTTACATCTATTAGGTATTCCTGTTTTTATTGTTATAATTATTTTCAGTTGTGCCTGACGCGGTGAATATCTGGGCATGTCATGTAATACCTGAACTGGGCATTTTTGTTATTACTATTATTGAAACTTGTGTATCGGTGTTTATTGCCTGTAATCCACCTCCCTGCAAGTAGCCTAATGGCTTAATTTATTCCCTTTCATTCAGTTGTGCAGTTCTCAGTATTCTGACCTCTTTCCACCACTCAGCCTATAAGAAACCACAGTTTTGATCAACTGGGTGTTTTCAGGCTTCAAGTTTAGCACTTGGGTCTGGTTTGGTCTTTCATCTCAGCAACATCAACAAGAGTTAAAG
This sequence comes from Sequoia sempervirens, assembly GCA_007258455.2. Classification (NCBI taxonomy): domain Eukaryota; kingdom Viridiplantae; phylum Streptophyta; class Pinopsida; order Cupressales; family Cupressaceae; genus Sequoia; species Sequoia sempervirens. Next base: position 274,006,671 of record VDFB02105785.1, on the reverse strand, counting down.
ATTAAATAGGATTAAAAAAACCTATAAAAGTAGTGGGGAAGAAGACAAGGAGTATACAGCAGGCGAAGCCTGAATCTGTAGCAGCATAGCAGAAGTATTCCTATTTACTTTTTGTGGCTGAGGTGAGATCTTGTCTGGATCTGTTATGCTCTGTTTTTTTTAAAAGCTTTATGTTGACATTTTTCCTATCTTAGCAATGGGGTTGAAGCTGCTATGAAGAAGGCCCCATCTTTCTTCTTTTAGTATCATAGGCTCTAATCACCATACCAGTTCAGTTTTAGTACATTGGGCTGTATACAGTTTATAGTAGTTATAATAGCTCATTGGTTTTGTTGTCTACTGCTCTTTGGTTATTTATAGCTCATTCATATCTAATAGCATATGTGAATTTGGGTCCATAGCTTAGAGTGGTATTGTATTGTGGATTGCCATGGCTGCCAGGTATATGACACTGTATAGAGAAGAAAAAATAATGGGGATATACAAATTGGTGACTGCTTGTTTCTCTAGTTATAGAATACAAATGACCCTGGCCCTGTGGGCCTCATATTACTTGGTTTATGCCACAGCATGATATCGTATTTGGTTTGCTTTTGCTTTCTTTTGTTGTTAATTATTCTTAAATAAAGTTTTTCGGTAAACCGAAGCCAAAATCAGTGTACGGGGATCCATGTTTTAAGGCATGTGATCAATTAGAACTCCTAAGAATGATGGTACACACTACAGTACAGAGTCACTTGTTCACGGGTGTCATGGCCTCACATTACAAGCTCGCCCAACACCAGCTCACAATATCCAAAACCAGCAATCTGGGATTTTTGTTTGTTTGGTCTTTCGTTCATCAATAGTTTTTCAATTAGCTGAAACCGAAAACAGTGTGTAAGAATCAACATCTTAAAGCAGATAATGAAATCACAATTAATTCTCAAGATTCCCACTAGTTTGCTTAAGGTATTAATTTGGGTGCTTTGATGTTTACAGGAAGGCATTATGGTGAAGGATTACAATGGATCTCCAAAGCCTCAACTTCTGGCTGACCCCAAGAAAAAAAAAGTAGCTTGGATCACAGGAGTCACGGTACTTTGTACGGTGTTCTACCTGTTGGGTGTCTGGCAGAACACTTCAATTCCATCAACAGAACTGGCCAACGCCAAATTGGGTCTCTGCGATTCTGCTTCTCTACAACACTCATCGTCATCGTGGTCGTCATCTTCTTCTGTTTCTCTGGACTTTGAAGCTCACCATGCAATGGGGAACAATGAGAGTCTTAATGAGCAAGCATTTAAGCCATGTGACATGAAATATAGCGAGTACACGCCCTGCCAAGATCCATTGAGATCTCAAAAGTATAGTAGGGAAAGACTTATATATAGAGAACGCCACTGCCCAGACAAGAATGAGGTCCTGAAATGCCTCATTCCTGCTCCTTCTGGGTATAAGAATCCCTTTTCATGGCCCAGAAGCAGAGATTACGCTTGGTTTGCCAATGTGCCTCACAGAGAACTTACAATAGAGAAGGCTGTACAGAACTGGATCCAGGTTGAGGGTGACAAATTCCGATTTCCAGGAGGTGGAACCATGTTTGCTCGTGGTGCGGATGCTTATATTGATGACATCAATAAGTTGATTCCTTTAACAGATGGGTCTATCAGGACTGCCATTGACACTGGATGTGGAGTGAGTGCTCGTTCTATGTTGTGTCTTCTGCTAATTTTTCTAGGCATTTCATTTCACTACAGAACATATTGTTTAGTGTGCCACCAAATGCTCAATGGCTTAGAGAATTTAGATTTGTCTTAAAAATTGTGTTTTATATCAAACTTTAGGATATTGTGATATGAATGCTGGTCTATACTTATAGCAATGAAGCCGGACTAATTGATCTTTTGAAGTTTGAACTGCTCTTATTTTCTGCTGGTCTAATCAACTAGGAGACTTCAACAATTGGTTCTATTTTCTGATTTATATGCTGCTTGAAATCCAAATAGCAGTCTTCTATTTTTTTGAGGGATAGTCTTTATGTATCATTTTAGGGCCTTGAATTGCCAGATTTTGTCATGTGGCAATGCCGTTTCTGATAGAAGACAGATCTCACAGTTGACTAGCATCATTTCATGAGAGCATGTATAATTTTGCCTTCTGTGGAATTTAATTCCTTGGGCATTTGTCTGGGGAGGTACTTAAGACAAGTGTATACCCTATTTTAATATGCATTGCCAAGTCAATTTTTGGGGTCAAATTCTCTTTACTGCTAGCAGTTTCTGCTACTGCGAGTGAGTTAATAGATTTGGAACAAGATTGACTTACTGTAAGGAACCTTCTACACCTTATAATCCGGAACAGGGTGTTAAAAATCATTTTCTTCTTTTGATTGAAGACTTCTAAAATTCCATTGATCAAAGCAGCTTGACCAGTAGACCAACAACCACTTGACTTGCCATCCTACAGAGATTTTTAGTGTGTGTGTAGTTATTAATGACTATTTGCTTGATACAAGTTAAAATTTATCATTGATTGCATTGAATTGCTTCCTACTAACCTGGACACACATAATAAGTTATATGTCTACATTTTGAATAAACAAATGAAATTGAAATTGCCTGTTCATTTGATTACATACATCAACTACCAGAACTGGAAAGTGACTCTCTTTCACAATCATTTGTAGGTTGCTAGTTGGGGTGCCTACCTGCTAAAGAGAAACATTTTAACCATGTCCTTTGCACCGAGGGATACACATGAAGCACAAGTGCAGTTTGCTCTGGAACGTGGTGTTCCAGCAATGATTGGGATCATGGCTTCTGAGAGGATGCCATATCCTGCAAGATCATTTGATATGGCTCACTGTTCCCGTTGTCTTATTCCATGGAAAGATTACGGTAATTGCCTAAATCCAACCTATTTCTGCAGAAAAGCTTTAATAATCGATGAAACTTGTTTTTCTAGCTATCTAGATAAAGTCATGCAACCATGATTTGGTTTTCAAAACTACCGAAATTATAAGTTTCTATAAGGCTATGTGAGATTGACTACCATAATTTATATTAGAAAAAGTGCAGTTACATATTGTCTCTGATGAACCTATGCTTTTCCCACCAGATGGCATCTATTTATTGGAAGTGGACAGGGTATTGAGGCCTGGTGGCTATTGGATTTTATCCGGTCCTCCTATAAATTGGCAAAAATATCACAAGGGTTGGGCAAGAACTCCAGAGGACTTGAAAGCAGAGCAAGATGCAATTGAAGATGTTGCCAAACGTCTATGTTGGAAGAAGATTGTTCAAAAGGTTGACCTTGCTATATGGCAAAAGCGCACAAACCATATAAATTGTGTTAAAAGCAGACGTGTTATCAAGACTCCTCATATGTGCAAAGATGACAACCCTGATGCTGCTTGGTATGAAGTTTTACCCATTTTTATTTTATCAATCATCTGCTTTTTCTTCTCAAGCAAATGGCAATAAAAGTTTCCTAGAATGAAACATTGTAAGAACTTGGTATCAGAACATCTCCTTAGACATCTTTTAGTGAAAATTGGGGAATATTTGCTAATCTATTAATCATCTTTGTTGCTTAGCTTTGTCTGATATGTTTTCACTGCTTTCAGCATCATGGGCGCTAATTGAGAATTTGAATTTTTGCTGAACATAAAGGTATAAGAAGATGGAAACTTGCATAACACCACTTCCAGAGGTCAATGATGTACACGATGTTGCAGGGGGAGCCTTAGAAAAATGGCCAAAACGTCTAGCAGCTGTCCCTCCGAGAATAAGCAGTGGCAGTCTCCCTGGAATTACAGCTGAAAAGTTCAATGAAGATACCAAATTGTGGAATGACAGAGTTTCATACTACAAAAGGCTTAATGGCCGTCTGGCCCAAGGAAGATACCGGAACATCATGGACATGAACGCTGATTTGGGAGGATTTGCTGCTGCCTTGGCAGATGATGCCTCATGGGTGATGAATGTGGTACCATCAGATGCAAAACAAAATACTCTTGGTGTCATCTACGAGCGTGGATTAATTGGGACTTATCAGAACTGGTAAGCAACATATTTTGTGCATGTTCCCAATTTAAAATTGGGTCCACACACAAACACAGAATCTAGTGATATAATTGTTATTAAGGACTTTAGGAAAATTCACTGTCAGCAATTCACCGACGGAAAATTTACCCTCAACAATTCACCGCGGGAAAATTCACTGCCACCAGCAATTCACCGTCACGGAAAAATTAACCGTCAAAAATTCATGCAATTAATTTTTCGCACAGTGAATTGTCATGGCAGTGAATTTTCCCACGGTGAATTGTAGGTAGTGAATTTTCCGTCTGTAAATTGCTGACAGTGAATTTGCTGTATGCCGTTATTAAGCAATATTGTGACTGTTTTGTGAAATTGTATCCAGCATTTTTCCTTGGTACATCTCAGAATTAAAATTAAGGTGAAAATGTGAACTTCAACTGAATGAACAGCTCCCAAATTGAAGAAGTTTTACTGTTTGATCTAAGCAGTCCCGAAGAATTCCTATTAAGCCTGTTCAGGTGGTATAACAAATGCATGCTTTTGGATTGCAGGTGCGAGGCTTTTTCAACATATCCCAGAACTTATGACATGATTCACAGCAGTGGTGTGTTCAGCATGTACCAAGACAGGTAATGACTCATTTCAAACTCCATTACCTATCTAAAGAAGTTTCTCTACATGGGTATGTTAAGATATCTAGTACTTACATGTTTACCAGCTCCGTAACAACATTGCTTGAAGATAAGAGATTCTGTGGATTACTTTGAGTCCATTGACTACCATCTTTACATTTATTTTCAAAATTCAGATTCACCAATTGTAAAAAAAACCATGATTTTTGAGATCTTCAAGGTTAAATTGGTTTTAGGATCAATCAAAGCGTATCTTTTTAAATAGAAATCTGTTACTACAATAATTAAACTTTATAACAAATTAGTGATCTTTATTCTTGTGGTGCAGGTGTGACATAACTGACATTTTACTTGAAATGGATCGAATCTTGCGGCCGGAAGGAACTGTGATCTTTAGAGATGCGGTGGATGTTTTAGTGAGAGTAAAAAAGTTAACAGATGGCATGAGATGGCAAAGTCAGATAATGGATCACGAGAGTGGTCCCTTCAATCAAGAGAAAATCTTGGTTGCTGTTAAGGATTATTGGACAGACAAAGCAGAAGAGAGAAGTTCCTAAATTCTAATGGCTGCTAACAGCCCAACATTTATTTCTTTTGGATTTATGATTTGTTGGTGTTGAGTATGTAAGACTCTCATCAGATTCCGTAGAAAATCTGGCAGAGGCCAGCTTTGTTTTCTATTTTAGGATAGGTGTCAATGTTGTCATTCTTTGGAACATTGTAAAATAAAGATTTGAAGTTTTCTAATTCAATATTTTTATTTTCCAAGAGAGTCGGCCTAAACCTTTTTTAATGAGAATTTCGATATTAATTAATTAATTTTTTGGGGTTGATTATCAGATTTGAATTTTATATTAAAACATCTTATTTATAGATTATTTTATTTCAATTTTTTATTTAAAAGAGTTTGAAACCTAATTTAATATAAGAATTTTTTTTTTTAAATAAAAATTCAGTAATATTTGAGTTTTTATAATATTATATATCTTTTTTTAATAAGAGATTGAAAGCTTCAAGGAGTCCCACATATTTTAAAAAATTATATGGAGTCATTCTATAAAAGTGGACAAAACATTACATGTCATAAATGTTTATAAAAACTAAAACACAATCAACATATATTTAAAAAAGAAACTATATTTATAAAATAATTCTTAAATAAAATGTCCATGACATAGTGTGATGGTTAAATTGTGGTATTGCTTTTGTAGTCATCAAGGTTTAAATCCCCATTGGTCAATTGTGATCATGGGCATTGTGCTCTCATTGATCTATTTTACTCACGGGTTCGAACCTTTGCACTGAAGTTGTTTGTGTTCATGCTATTGACTTCATGCTCCAAACCCTCACTAGGGTAGTGTGTTCACGGGCTTTGAGCCCTTGATGGGCTATTGAGCTCGTGGGTTTGGACTACTCATGTCAATAAAGTGTGTTCATGTCAAGGATGATGTCCCATGTTTGTGGCTTCACCTAACTCGATCCAAGCTAAAAATTCTCATGTTCCTGATCAATAATAATCATTTATAAATAATTATAAATTAAAACTAACATACGTATCTTAAATAATCATACAAGAACCCTACAAGAGTCTTACCATATGAAATTATCCTTTAACTCCCTATAAAGTGTCCTCTCTTTTGTGCCCTAATTCTTGTTTAGTCTCTAATCATTTATCTAAACACTAATAATGTCATCTCAATACAAAAATTAAAATGTTAGTATCTCCTCCCCTTAACATAAAAGGAATTGAATGGGAGAATTGAAGGAAACACCATTGAAGAGTGAAGGGTTGTAATATTGTAGGTCTCAAGCTAGCAAGTGTGGGAGCATATTCATCTTTCTTCTACCACATATTTCTTGTAGATGTCTTCCCCATTTGATCCTCTCTTAGTTTATTTTCCTCATGAACCCCATTTTCTCTCTAATTACCCAAACCTTTGTCATAGATGTATATCTTCAAATCAACAACATATCTTCCATTTATACTTGTTTTCATCTCTCTTTTGATCCTTTTCATACCTTGTCTGACCTCTATCATGTTTTTCCCTCCTTGTGAAGCAAAAAGTAATCAATTTCCTCTCACATAACCAACCTAAATCTACATACACCATGGATTGTTGTCACCCTTAGTTTTGAATCTTTTTTATCCCTTACACATCCTATTTGACCATATTTCCACCTCTTATTTGAATCCATCACAAGAACACATTATTTTTTGTAATCTAACATCCTAGTTCTTTTGTCATTTTGAACATCACTATTACACACACCATAAACACCAAGCACCTAGGTTTGCACACATCCAATTTTTCAAAATTTCTCTAGTGGATGTTGAAAAACCAAATAGGGGATTTCAACTAAAGTAGTCTCTTGAGCACAACAAAATAATTAGTCTTTTTCTTGTGCTTTAGAGAAGGTACAAAGAGGTTTTGAAGTAAGTGAATGATCTCAAAGTAGAAATAGAACCTACACACAATTATAAAAGCATCCTTGGAAGTTTTATATCCATAGCTAACAAGAGCACTAGTACCCTTGGAGGTCACAAGAACTCAACATGTGTTGTTACAACACCTAGTTTGTGATGTAGCGGTGATGTATTCATGGATGAAAGGTCTAATGAAATATTATCCAACCATCTAACCATGCAACTTGTCTCAAGATCTAAGTAACAAAACCCATATAATCAAACAACAAAAGAATTCAAGCACACATAAAAATAAATGGAGAAATGATGTATTTCTTTCATCCATAATAATTACACCAAGATGCTAAGTAATACAATTAGGCCTTGAAGCCTTATTATAATTATAGACCAAAAGGTATTTCAATCCAATACAATGTACTTCACTAAGAAATTTTCCTCGTCTACACATAAGTTAAACAAATAATTTTGTAGCATGAGTGATACCACAAATCTTCATTTTTTTTCCTACACCACAATAAAATGTTCATTAATGCATTGCCAAAATTTTGATCTAAAATACGTGGATTCACACTACAAATAGGCCTTCTACTCAAATCTCCAATTTTGCTCCAAACTCTCAATTTCCAAGATTTATCCTTTTGCCTCCCACCTCATTGCTCAAATGATTCTTGAATATTTGGTTTATATAGATAATTATCACAACAACCCCTTAAGGTTCAAAGAAATCAATATCCCAACGTCACATTTTTTTATCAATTTTTTGAGGAATTGAAAAGTATTCTAATCATTGGCACCAAGAAATAGGTTTTCCCTATGGATCATCATGGCCCCAAATTACCAATCATTCACACATATACCTAGGGAATGATTTTAATTTGCCTCTTTCTTTACTACAATTCATGGGATGAATCCTTCTTAAAATAAAATAACTCCAATTTGAATAATTGTTATTTGCACCACACTGTATCATAAAATGCAAACACATAAAGCTTAATGACCATGTTATTATGTAACTTCTAGATGATGAAATACTCCATATGAATTATTTTTTAAGAATGATACTATTACTTAGGTCTTTATCTTTGTCTGGAAAATAGAACTCAGCCATTTTTTATGCACCAACTCCATGTATGTTCTCTATCTTGATGTAGATGATTGTCAAAAATACAAATATAAAGCATAAAAAAAACTTTAAAAATCTATAAAAAGAATAGAAAATCACAAAGAAACAAAACCATACATTTTTGGGTGATGCATATTACATGATCCCTAATATTCTCTTGCATTAGACACCCCAAGTAAAGAAATTTACAAACTAAAAGCTTGAAAATAAGGATTGGATGGTAGAACCACCGTTTTAGTTCACATTCTAACCTTAGCACATCCTCAACACATGAATAGATTTTATGAAACATGCAAATATATTTCCCTACACCTCTTCTAGTTTGAAAAGAAATAATTAGGTTAGATGCTAACCTCCTCTATCCATAATGAGGTCTACTACACTCGTCTCCACTCCTTGAGGACCAAAGTCTCACTTATATGTTTCACCTCCTACAAGTGTTCTTTCATTGCATTCTCTTGTCACATAAATCCTTCAACATGGCTATCGCCACATCTTTGTAGTGTCTTATCTACACCTTCCTCAACACACTTTATTTATTTGGTACAATTGGCTCCTCTTATCTACTATTAATCCTACAATATTCTATAACATCACTTTCTAGGTCCTATAATGTTCCTCATGAAATTCATATTAACTATCTCTCCTATGTCAACTCCACTATACCAATGAGCTTTCTAGTCCTCATTCCGTGTCTTCATTTCATCGTAGTTCTTATTTACTATATTTATCTTCTTTTTGTTACTATACCCTCCTTTAAACTAGGTCCATATTCACAGTGTGATGACCATTCCCTCTTGGATCTTATTCTCTAATTGAAACTACATTATATACTCTCATACCACTCCCTTTGAATCCTTTGTATTCTTCCTATATTTACAAGTGATATCCTATGTCATATTAACATTCTTCCATCTAAAATATTAGGTTCATCCTCACCTTCGTGAAATTTCGTTTCATTCCTGCACTTGGTCTCTTTCATCCAAGCAACTCTACTTCTCTTCAATACCCATACCAAGTATCTACTTGATGCCTTCCTCTAAGCCATATCCTTTAGGTCTTCCTCTGAACCATATCCTTTAGGTCTTCCTTAAAAAAATTATACCACTTTCTTTAGATTAGTTGGCTAATTCAAAGATCTCACATAATCATTTATCTTCACTATTGTTGTCAATAGTTCCATAGATTTTATAATTTCTCTTTTGAATAAATTATTCATCTTCATAACTAAATCCCTTAACCTCATCATAGTCTCCTCTATACCCTTTATGCTACCATAGTCCAATTCCTACCATTTGGAGTCCAATCCAATTTAGATCAAGTCACAATGCTTTAGTTCCTCTCCCACTTAGGTTGCTTCAAGTTACATAAAACATTTGATTTCTAAGTAATCCTCTCTTCCTTAAATGTGTCATGAATAGATCCTCCTCAAAGCGAATCTTTTCTTTATTTTACTTTAATTTATCAACATTTTACTTAGAACTCCTCATCTCTAAATACTTTTGTATGAAGTCTTAATAATAGTATATACCAAAATATTCACCAACTAAAGTATTTATCAAATTGTCAACACCCTTAGAAACTATCATAAACACCAATGAGAATGATCTTGTTGACATTATGAAACACACACAAAGTAGGATCAAACATCAAGAACACCTAACACACATGAGAGCTACAAATAATGATTTTCTATTTACTCAAAAAAAAAAATACAGAATTAAATAATACAAAGAAGGAGAATGCTTATCAAAGAAAACCCTAAATGAGAAATGGATTAGATCATGACAATTTTCATCATCTTATGTGATGAGACATAATGATCTAACAATAACTCAATCTAATAGGATAAAAATGCACTCCTAAGTTTATCTTAAGTGCATAAAGTGAAATTATCTTAATAATTAACTAAAGATTGATTAATTATTAGCTAATGAATGATTACTCTAACCTCCCTTAAGTGTAACTTAGGGAGAAGCTAAAAATATCTAAAAGTAAATGCACAAAAATCAAATAATGCATGAATGTGTCTCGACAACAAGGTCTGATGTGGCACCCATGTATGAACAATCCAATCTCGCATAACTAGAGAAAAGGAGAAAAACTTATGAGAAAATATCCTCTCCAAAAAGAGAAAGGTGGATGAAGGACTAAGAAGCCTCCAAACCAACATCCCAAAAAGAATAGGAACATGAAGAACATCGTTGAAGCATGAAGAATATATAGGCAACTATCGAAAGATGATTACTACAGTGTTAAAATGAAGAACCTCATCTAAAATAGATGATGATCAAGAATACAAAAATTACATGAGTTCCCCCAACAAAACTATTCAAACATTTATTTGATCAGATGGAAAACATTTGATAGTTGAAGATACAAATGGAACATGAATGTGCATGAGTGACCCCAATGACACTACTCAACCATGCAAGAGTAAAATTAAAATTAAAAATATAGGTACCAATAGTTTGAAGAACATTGATCAAGGGAAAAGAGAGGTCACCTCCAGAAATCCTAGGAATGCAAGAGTTTCTATATGGTAAGTGCTTCATCTCACTAAAATGCATGGGTAACCAATCGTTGCATCTGCCTAGTATATAGGAACAAAAATTAGATACATAACTCACTCCAAAATGAAACCAAGGAAGAATTAGCACCAAAAGTAAAACCCCCCCATAATGTTGAAAAGGGAGAGGCAAGATAGGTCCACTAAAATTGTGTCTCACCAAGAAGTGCATGAAGAAGAACAAAGAACATATGAATGTGCACATGAAAGTACCTGCAACTGAAAAAGGGTGTGCGAACCAACACACACACACACACGAGGCAAGAATCACTAGGATTTGATGTTATTGTGGAAGGGACACTCACTTTCCAAAGGTGTGATGGAAAAACAAAGGCACTCCACAACCCACCATGACACTTTATAACATAGTGCGAGTACAAAAAGGCACAACAAGATGTGCAAAATCCCTAAAAAGATACACCAGAGTGGTACTTTATCTCAATGTGTCTACAAAAGAGAAAGTGCTTACAAAAGACATGTACAATACCCAAATAGGATAAAATATTGGAAATACATGTAGAATAGCCTAAAATAAGTCATCCCGTGCAAATAAAAAGTTTTTCAGGAGCCAAAATGTCCAAGTAATTTACTAGAATGTGAAAACACAAAAAAATACTTGGAGAAAAATCTAGAAAAAGTGCATGGGAAGTTGTAAAGAGCCTTGAAACACCTTTCCAATGCTGCAAGAATTGCGAAAAATAAAGAAACTAAACAAAATATGTGAGCTCAAGAGTAAAAACAACACATCTGACTTCAATAGGCAATAAAATGAGCCGATAGAAAATTTGATGATGATACCCAAACCACTAGCAAGTACACAGAACCAGCTTTCTGATGATATCTCATTTATAAAATTTTGATATCCGAGTGAAAACTTAAGGCAATTTTCCAAATCTTGCTAAAATTACAAAAGTAGCAAATTTTTTTAGCCCCCTAGCGTGGGCGTTGGTTATCCATGTGACCAAGGATGGGTCGAAGGTGTTGAGTGTTGGCAGTCAAACCTAGTAGCTTATAAGTCATTTATGCTAATTGCATGGTTAGTCGGGCAGTTTCAAAGACCACGATACTAGTGATGGTAGTTGGCACTAAACACTTCATTTAGTGGTTAAAGCGTTATGTATTTTTTAATTTTTTTAATTTTTCGTACCGTATGGTCCCTGTACTAAAAAAATTAGTCAGAATCTCCCATCGATGAAATAGGAAAATTTATAATCAAAATTCATCTATTTGGTCTCTTGAATGTAATGGTGAGGTTCATTTTGTGCTCATGCACCAAAAAATGTCCAAGTCTAAAACCTACAAAAAATATGAAGATTCTAGATTTGATGCTCCGATAACCCTAGTTAAAGAAAACCATCAAAATTCAAGGGGTTTATAGAATCCATGCTTTAATACCATGTTGAAATTGTGAAACACACATAAAGTAGGATCAAATAGCAAACAAGAACACATTCCATCCATGAGAGCTACAAACAATAATTTTCTATTTCCTCACAAATAAACTTACAAAATTGAATAATACAAAGAAGGAGAATGCTTGTAAGAGAAAAACCTAAATGAGAAAGGGATTTGATCATGACAAGTGTCAGCATCATATGTGATGAGACATAATGATCTAATAATAGCTCAATCTAATAAAAGAAAAAATACTCCTAATTTTAGTTTAAGTGCATAAAGTGAAATTAGTCTAATAATTAATTAAATATTAATTAATTATTTGTTAATGGATTGTTACTCTAATAGTTCTTCCTCTAGATTGATTCTCTAAAAATTTTGTTTGCACCATCCTACAAACCTACTTTGTATGGACATCTTTCAATGTGTCCCTAAACTGATAAAATAATTTATTATCTATAGTCAAAATGATACCTTATGGAAATTCATGTAGCATGCTAGTTTCTTTAAAAAGAAAATCTACAATCCTAGAATTATAACTCAACTCTTGAGAAGGAATATTTCACATTCTTGAAAATATATTTCCAACTATGAAGTAGGACTATTATCTTCTAGAATTAATGATAGTCCAAGAAAATTGTCAATTAAAATTTCTTCCTTTATCTCTCTTTCTTATGTGGTATCAATTTAGATATCATAATATTCCAACGCCTCTTCTTCTTTAGGCATCACCTTAGTTGCTTGATCATCAACAACAAAGATCACTTCCTCTGATTTTGGTCTCATATGACCTCTCTATATTTAATCATTCCTTAAAACATTCACTTGATTCTTATAATGATACCCACACCATTCAAGGAGAACAAAATAAAAGTCAGTATAGTTGCAATAAAGGACAACTTGGTCAACTTGGGGGACTCTTTGAAAGAAAAATCATGCTCTTCAAATTAATTTCATGTCCAAATTTTTGCGTCGAATGAGAAAATTCAAATATGTTATAATGAGACATCCCCATGATCATTTTTTGGTCCATAATCTACAATAAATACAGGTCCATGTCATCTATATGGGTTGTTAACTACACATATTCACATACTTTCTCTCACATCCACTTGACATCTTCCAATTAATAAAGGTGTCTACAAATGGTGGAAGGCTCCCATACCAAACTTGAAAATAAATCAACTTCATAATTCACAACAAATCATCTAATTCATAAATTCAACAATTAAAAACAAATTCAACAACTCTCATTCAATACATACATTTTTTAAAATTCTATTGAATCTATAAGAGGGAAGCTCTCTAGACATCTATTTATCTAGTTAGTCCATTATATTTATACTCCATGTGCTTTGTATATGTCTTCTATAAATTCCAAAACCTGTTAGATACATCTCTTGGATGATAGTAAAAATTGTCAAAACTCCTTGAACTATTTTTTACATAGTTTTATATTTAAGTGAAATAAAATGCATACTCTTCATATTCTTATATTATTCTACATAGTTTATGTATAACATAATAATTTTTTTTATTTTATCATCTATTTTAATTTTGAATATGGAAAACTACAAGTTCTAGAGTTGACACTTAACTATTTATAAATTCTATATTTAGAAATATTTATCTAGCAATATATACTTGTACACATACTTCTACAAATATAGAAATATGTAAATATTAATGTTCAAATGATTATGTTCATAGATTGTATAGTTACTTCCATCATATATTATTTATAATGTTTATGTTTATAGATTATCTAACTATATATACTTCTATACAAGTTAATATGTAGATTTTTATACATACATATGCATATGTACACATAATGTATACAAGTGAATATATATAAAATGTAATTCTAACAAAATATAGAATTTTTTTTTTCTACAATAATATCTCTATTATACTATAATGTAACTAGCAGGTTTATTTATTTATATAATTGTTGAAATTTTCTATTGAGGGATTTATAGTTTTGATTATATGGGAAAAGCAAGTTTTGAAGGGACCCGAAACCCTTTACAACAAAAGATACAAAATGTTGCTAAGTAGGATTTTCAAAAAGTCACCAGCACCAACCCAACAACCAAAAAACAAAACAAAATGGGTGCTAGACTGAAGATAAGACAATAAACTAACAACAACACCCAACGACATCAAAACAACAAGAAACATAAAGCAACTAAGAAGAAGACCAGACACTAATTCAAACTACTCAGGGTGTTGGCCACCTCAAGTTGCTAGCTTCTATTGACATATTTAGTTTTATATTGAGGGATTTATAGTTATATATAGTTGATTGTTTTATTTATAGTGTGTTTTTTGTTGATACTTTCCTTTATTGGCATATTGCAACTCTATATACATTTATATAGTTGTCTACATGATTTAATGTGTATATACAATTATGTATATATATTTATATAATTGTATATACATATATATATATATATAGTTATACACACATATAAAAAACTAAATATGTCAATTAAAACATATAGTATTTAAGTGATATCAAATTCATACTCTTTATATTTCTATATTGTTCTATATAGTTTATGTATGTCATAATTAAATTTATATTTACAACCATAATTTCTACAATTTACACTTGTAACCATTTACAAATAGTATATTAACAAAGATTTGTCCAACCATATACACTTCTACACATTTTTTCTACAAATATACAAAGTTGTAAATATTATTTATAGTGTTTATGTTTACACATTCTATAGTTTTGATTATACGAGAAAAACAAGTTTTGAAGGGACTTGAAACCCTTTACAACTTTAGGTACAAAATGCTACTCAAAAGATACTAAACTAAAACAACATCAACAACAGCCCAAAACCTAGAACACTAGAAGTAACAAAATGTTGCTCCAAAGATATAACACTAAACTATCAACCTCAGCCAACAACAACACAATAACAAAATAACAGGAAATAAATTGAGACCCAACAACAGAAAAATAAACAAAAAATAGACAATAGGACACTACTTCATACTACTTAAGATGTTGGTTACCTCAAGCTCCTGGTTCCTATGCAACCCAATCATGTCCAACAATTATTTTTTCTCAACTTCAAAGGACTTCTTCTAGTTAGCCAGCCCTCTAGCAACAGGGCCTTTACCATCATCCTTCACACCTTTTTTCCCTTTACCTTTGGCCAATTGTTCCTTCTCCATTAACTCAAAAAAATACAACTAGCCCTCTCTAAGCTCACTAATCTTGCGAAACAGGACCTCCAAAGAGTCTGCACTATTCTTCATTGAAATGTGATAGGCATGGAGAAGTTTCTTGATATCCGCATTGGTTTCCAAAACCTTGGCTTCTAAACCAACCAAGCGTTGCTCACAGAGGGATTTGAAATCAGTGAACGGACACTCAAGATCAACAATCTTTTCAATCAGAATATCTGAGGCTAACCCTTTCAAAATATTCTACAAATTCTCCTTCAATCCCCTTATTTTGATGTTGACCCTATTGAACTCCTGTAGAGTCCATTTTTCCAATTTGAAAGTGCCAGTAGCCCCCACCCTCACCATGTCAAGAAGCTCAAACATAGAGGTGGAGTCATCATTAAGCTAGGAGACGTCCTCTGACAGGGGATTAACCTTTAGAGGCTCAAACTCTGTGTGCTTCTGCTCAACATTATCCTTCTGAACCGTTTTATCACCTATATGTTCCACATTAGGAGAGTTTCTAGTTAGGGAATCGTCAATTTCTGCCGCCTTTTCCTCCAGAGCCTTCTCCTTGTAGAGCTTTGTGGTATCCTTAACTGCATCTTTAGAGGCTTGGTTCTTCATCTTGGCAATGCACTTAGAAACCCTTCTAGGCCTATCCTTGGCCTTCGTGGTCGACGCATTCTCCTGAAATCCCTCCTCCTTACCACCACCCTCAGTATCACCCTAGCCAATGTCCATTGCTTCAACCTTGGGCATGGATTCCCCAGAGCCCACCTCCATATCATCACCATCAAACTGAGTCTTTGAATCATGTAGAATAAGATGCTTGGTTGCCCATTTACCTTTTGGGTTACCCTTCTTCCTCTTTTTAGAGTGGGAAACCACAGGAGAAGGGGTCCCTTCCTCACCTTATTCATTCCACTCCTCATCCTCAACCACGCTAGTATCTGAGTCGGAAGAGCTAGGAACCTCACTAAGAATCTTCTCCTTTCCCTTGATTGATGAGGCAGGGACAAGGGTTTTTACATGCTCCATAATTAATAGAATAAGGCCCTCATGTAGGACTAGAGCCCTCCTATTTTTTAAGTGTGCATACACAGAGGCCTCCATGGAGGACAAGAGAAAGAACATAAAGGAAATAAACAACCCATGTCTAAAATGATTTAAAAGAGTAAAATGATGGTCAAGGATAGTAGTGAACCTACCTTCTAGAGTCACATATCGCATTATTATTTCCGCAATATTCACCCATACATTCTTGAGAGACTTCCGCTGATAGCCCCAAGCCTCCATCTTGATGATTTTTTTTTACTCGTCACCTTTGAAGAATTGAGCCATTACCTCCTCATTACTTTTCTTGTCTTTGAAGAATTTATGACCAACCATAGGCAACCCAATCACAGTAGCTATTAGGTCCTCATTGATATCAACAACCAAGACCTTAAACCTCTTATTAGATTCAATTTTAACTAATACATTTAAACCATATTAAGGTCTTGGTTGTTGAGATCAACATTGAGAAAACTAGGGGCCATTATAAATGATATTGGTTAAAGTGTTAAGTGAATAAATGATAATCATATCAATGTCATATATTATCAACAAACTCCAATACCCCCAATTACTAACAATCAAAGGAAATTCCATCACATGACTCAAGTTGGTTAGCATGTTTAATGGTTTTCAAGGTCATGAGAATTAGAGAAATTTGGAAATCACACCTCCACATATATACCTTTATTTATATGTATATAGAACTTTGTCTATTCAAGTAAATGTATATAAATAGATTTCTATGAAAATGTTGAGTCACACATGCATGTATATATATATACACAACTATCTACATGACTAAATGAGTAGATATAATGTTGCCACCTATATGCAAGTATATGTACACTTAATCTAACTTTGGATAAACATGTATACAAGTATAAACATAAGCCAAACAATGAGAAAATATTCATGGAGATATTTGTCTAACTATATATACTTAGACTACACATTTTTTTATGTGAATATAAAAATACATGTATATTACTTACAATAATTATGTCATAGATTATATTTTTCTTTTGTAAAACTATGCATGTAAGATATGCCAACACTTATAATTAATGGTTTCATCATGAAAATTGTGAAATAGAAAACTAATGTAATATAATATATATTTTTCATTAGGATTGTATGAATTTATTTATTTTTACTGGTCATTGCTAATGTTTGTTTTTGGTACAAATTTTGTCAACATTTTTATGAGAAGTCAAATGGAGAAAACAACCTAAAGAAGGCAAAGAGTAAATGTTAATGAGTGGTGAAGTTCAACTCTATAGAATCTTAGACAAGGATACACCTACCACTTGAAAACTATTGTTGAAAGTATAGTTCCCTCAAATCCTAATCCAAATCTCTAACTAGCAATTAAGATGATGAAATAAAATGATGTCATATTAAAATCTACAAAGGTTTGCAAAAATAATAAGATAAATGAGGACATCAATGCTATAATTACAAATGTATGGGACACACATATATCCATTCGAACTACAACAAAGAAGTGGGGAATGCACCCTAGGTTACTTACTTTACTAGCACCAAATGAAAGGTAAGCACAAATAAGTTGAATAGATGAAAAGGCCAAAATTTTACGACATTGAAGGAAATGGCTAATATTGCCCATGAAATTGAATTTATTCAATTGGAAACATCTTAGCTCAAATTATTCAATTTAGGTTGAACCCTTCATAAATGGGATGCTTGGGAGGTTGTGGTGGGTGGGATTTTGAAAGAGGCGTATGAATTTGACCATTATAATTGTAGAGAGTGGATATTGATAGAACAATAATTCTAAGGTTGTGCATAGTTGCATAATTTTATGAAAACTTGCACAAGCTATGCAATGAGCATTGATATAGGTCCAACATAATTTGGAACTGTGATGAGACTAAATTAAAAACTATAATAGGTAGAATTACTTTTTCATTCAACATAAAATAGTTACTATATACGAAAATTTTTGGATAAAATAAGAATGATAAAACAATAACATGCATTACCTAATCCAAATATTCAATACTTCAAATAGACGCAATGAGGGATAAATTATTCAATTGATTTGATATGTTGGTTGCTCAATTCAGTAGCATAATATTGAGATAGAGATGATAGATGAATGATGATAGATAGAAATGGATGAATGATTCAAGAATAATTTTGGCAACATAAGGATACTTGAAGAATCAACTCCCCAAATGGTTTATGAGAGGGTTGATTTATAGGCAAGGTCTGATTTGGATTGATGGTTGAGATTGGATGTCAATAAGATGTCTTAATTAATGGCCAAGATTGAAAGTTGTAGTATGAAATAGGGTTAGGGAAAATTTAGGGCAATGATAAGGATTAATGGCCAAGATTGAATTATAAGATAATTTAATCAAGGGTGGAAAATGAATGAGACAAGAGAAGATAAGATTGGCACAGATAATGAGGTTGGCACAGAAAAAGAGGTTGTTGGAGAAAATTAAATAATAAAAGCATTATTTAATTATAAAATACATGTGACATGTTGACTTTTAAATTAAATAATAATTTAATTCAAAAGTGGATGAAAATGACAAATTAGTAAATGATTAAATAAATAAAATTTATTTAATTATAGAAGAAGAGGATAATGAATAATTAAATAACTAAAATAATTATTTAATTATAGTATAAAAATGACAATAATTAAATAAATAAGCATTTATTTAATTATAGAAAGGAAGGGGCTAATTAGTGACGTAATTAAATAAACAAAATTTATTTAATTAATCAAGGGAAGAATAAAGGAAAAAATGAATTAATTAAATAATTAAGAATTATTTAATTAATAGAAGAATATGACCTTAAAAGATAATTAAATAATTAAAATTATTTAATTATGCAAGTAGAAGGAGGAATTGATATGAAAAGGTAGGTTCATAGGTGAAGGGCAATTTTCAGTGTCTACATTTACATGTAAACTAGGTGACCCCCAAGTCACTCACCTTGTCAATTGTTTATATTATAATATTGCTATCATGACCATCAAATTTGAGTGAGTGTCCATTACTCTAGAAAAATCTACCTTGAATAAATTTATGAAATCTAGATACTATGGAAAAAAGTTCGTACTCATCCATTATTATATAGGTGCTCAAGATCTCATGAAATTAGCATCAAAAGTAATTAGCAATTATAGTCTGTTGGGCCACAACCAAGGCCAAAGTAATGTTCTTATGGACTTTTCCTACATTAATTGTTTCATGATTCATATCTTGTTCAAACTATTCACCCAAATTTAATACTTGAAAACATAGGGTGTATAATTCGAGTAATAAAAAATATAGAGCAAAATATCCCAATAATGATACTATGTTAAAAACACAACTTCATAGTACATATTTCCAAATTTAGTGGTGTATATGATGTGCTTGCATTAAGAAACATAACTATATAGTTTGATTTGTAACTTATAGGTGTAAATGTATATTTATATGTATATGCATGTAAATATGTAGTTATATTTACACATTTAATCACATAGAAAATTATTTACGTATATACAAAGTTGTATATACAAGTATATATAGTTACATACATGCATGTAAAACTCTACATTTGAGTATAAAAATATATATTGGGAAAATATATATAAATAAATATTATGTTAAAAAATTAAAGAAAATAGCTATACATGTATAAACATAAACACTACAAAAAATATTGACATCTTTGTATAGTTGTAAAAAAACATTCATACAAGTATATATTATTGAACAAATCTCTATAAATGTACAATATGTAAATAGTTAAGTCTCAATTCTAGAATAGTTTTCCACATTATAGAAAAGAATAGTTGAGAAACTAAGAAGTTTTATGATGATGTACACAAAACATGTAGAATAATATACCAATTATGATATCATTTGTCCCATGTTTTATAATAAATTATTTAGGATGGGATCAGATGGTGGATGTGGTGGAGGCTGATAGTTGATAGGAGCAGGGGTTCTGAATGTGGATTCAAGAACAAGAACCTCAAACCCCAAAGGAATGTGATTCACATTGACTCTAGGATTACTAGAGCTTGTGTTATCAACAGAAATGAAAGAAGTTATAAAAGGATTTGTATCCACCATGTGCATAGACACCTCAGACATCAAAAGATTCAACTATGTACCTGTGATCTCCAATGGGATATCTTGAAGGTGGGTCAAGATTGTCATATATGAGGCTACATGAGTTTCCACTATGTTAGCTATTCCACGAAGCAACTCAAGACCTTTACAATCTGAGATGAGTATATTCCTCAAACCATGAATAATAGGAGTAACTTGAGCATAAACATTATCATAGTTTAGAAAGTCCTCAAATTCTTGAAGTCTCCCCCTAGAGATTGAACCTACTCAAAGGGGACCCTAAGAGCAGTTTCATGATCTATAAGAGAGGATTCAGATGTAGTACTTGGTTGAGAACTTGTTTGAACATTTATAGGCACATTAATTGAAATGAAAGGGGGTGTATAGCTAGGTGATAGTCCGGTAATGAATTGTTCAAAATCAGGACCCTGACGGGGAGGACTGAACTATCGTCTTGAACCCATATCAAAGTGTCAAACGTTTCTTCTAACTACATGCCCAAAAGTTGTAGACTAGTTAAGAAACTCATAAAAGTGTCACAACACTCAATCCAACAAACGTCTAAATAAGAGAGAATAAATTTTTAACAAAATATTAGAGTAAGGACAGTTTCACGTCGGGTTCACCAAAATGTAGAGGAAATTTGACACCCCAAAATGATGTGATCTCAAAGGGTGAATGTTCCTTAACTACCTTAGGGATCAAAGCTCGGGTGATAGAATGAGAAGATAAAGGAATTTTTTTAGATTTTATAACTTGCAAAATAAAAATAAGAGAGTTTTAGAAACTGAAAGAGTAGGTTCAAAGGTTCTCAAAACAAACTAGCAAGCTCTCGGCCAAGGACGACAGTGTGGCATGTGGATGTCCCCACAAAACGTTGTAGTCTTGTATGGATGAAAACTAAGTTTATCACATAAAAACACAAAGAACCTACTAGCTATTTGATAACTAAAATCTCAAGAATATGCTTAAGTAATAGAATAATTTAACATAACTAAAAAAATAAACATAAACTAAATGCAATGAAAAAGAAATGATAGTGTATCATAGGAAAAGGGGACCCTAATTTTAATGTCTAAACCTAGGATGAATTTCTTCCTTTTTCAAGGGTACATTAGGATGAAAATCAACAAGGTGATTAGATTGACTTTCAACCATGAAGGTGAGTCAACCAGACTTGGATCTGATCCTTTTTGAGCCTTGGAAATGGATCAGAATTGATTTGTATTGATTAACCTAATTAGGCTATGCACCCTAATATGAAAATTGTAAGATTTTGATAACTGACATACTAAAATAGAGATTTGCAGGCAGTTCTGGGAAGGGCAGAGTGTTGTGTACCTATCCTGAAAATTTGGTAGTAGTCAGAATAGGAGGATAGTGGCACACAAGGGCATTTGACTCCTTGTAGGGGTGTCTTGGATTTATTTTCATAGTCCTTTGATGTCGAATCTGAGCTCCTGATTCCCGCTTGCAAAGTTGTCGGATCACCATCGGATAATTTTGTATGTGAGTTTTCATGAGTTGACAAGGTATAAAGCTTTGAATGCAACAATGGATGATTTGCCTCCAAAATTCTTTCAATCCTCTCAACTTGAAATCTACACATTCAAAGAGAGAATAAATGTTGTGCCATTTGGGGGCTTGCCTTAGTCAAACCTTGTGTTAGTGTTTCCACTTCCACAATGACAATGTCAATGATAAATGGATAAATGATAGGAAGGAATGATGAATCAACAAAGTGTTGCAACTCACCACCCTTCAATGACTTCCTTGAAGGATTGAATCCATGCACATCACTTCAAGGTTTTGGATCTTGCTAGCTTGATTACTTGAATTGCTTGGAGACCTACAACAAGGATTAGCCTTCACAAACAATGATAACATAAACATGCATAAACTCACATATGATTCAACATGATGCTTGGATCTTGAATTGTTGCAACAAAGCTCTAAAATGATGCTCTTGACTTGCTCTCAATGTTCACTTGCTGCTAGGAAATGATATATATCTCTTGTTAGTTTTCAAATGATGAAATGACTATGTATTTATAGGCATTTATTCAATTTCCTACAAATTAAATCCCAATAGCTGACATTTACAATTTGCATTTTAAATGTTAAAATGTTGAAACTGACATTATTCAAATTTGAATCCCAACAAAATAGGGGGACTTAGACGCCCAAGGGCATCCCAATCCTGGACCTATTTTCTAGAAAATAGTGTGCGGGGGCAAGACATTAAATAAACAAATTTGTTAAATGCTTGCAATTTCTTAGAAAATGGTAAAAATGGGTTATAAAATGCATAATTTGGGAAATTAGGTGCCTAATTAGGCTCAATAACTTGGGGGGGACAAAACATAGTGTGAAATTGTCAAGGTGACAATTTACGATGCTACAAATAGAAGGGAAAAGAAGGAGACACTCACAAGAGGTCCACGAATGAAGCCTCCTCAATGCTACAACTTCAACACCCACACACACAAAAATGAGAAAATGGTTGGGGATGTTTTAGGGGCCTGCCTTAGTCAAACCCCTGTGTAGGTGTTCCCACCTCCACAAACAACCAGATAGATAGAGAAAGAGAAAATAAAATAGACAAGATAAAGAAATAGATAGACATGTTATAACAATATGCTATCAAAGTAAACTATAATGCAATGAGAAAGCTACAATTACCCTCCTTTAGCAAATGAGAATACCGAAAGGAAGAGCATGCAACCTCCAAGACGTGCCAAAAGTGCCAAAGTGTTGATGTAGAGAGCCAAAGAGCAAGAGAAGCTTGAGAATGAGAGAATGAGAATGAAAGAATGCTTGAGAGTGAAGAAGAATGAGAGAATGATCAAGATAGAATGAGATAGATTTAATGAATATGCAAAAATGAGAGTTTGGAAGAAGTATAGGCATGCAAGGAGTTGTTTTGGCATGGCTGCAAGTTGCAGAGGTGTTACACTTTGCGGGTAGGCGGGAAGTGTAAAGTCCAAACAACTACATAGTCAAGAATCTTTTCGAGATGTTTGTGTGGTGCACATATGTCTGTGTGTCACACAGTCGTCCACAACAAAAAATCACCTTAACGATCGGGAACACGTGGATTAAAGACAAAATTAAGGTTAGGTGAAGGGGATATTTCATTATCGAATTTAATTAATCTAAAGGGGAGGTTTATGGAATGTGATTACAAAGAATGCAATTTTCAACATTACGCCCTCATTTCAAGTTGTAAAATAAATTTTGTGACAAGTATGAAAACCTTTGTTAACAAAATCTTACGCAAATTTGAAAGTCCAAAATGGGAAAAATGATAATAGTGATAGATTGGTTCATTACATGGAACCCTCAGTATTTATGAGCAATAGTGGTGGAAACTAACCTAGACCTATAATAGTGAAGAGAAATCCATTTCCAAGTGGCGATGTGGGGGCATCTAGGAATCATGGAG
The DNA here is from genome assembly GCA_007258455.2 of Sequoia sempervirens. Classification (NCBI taxonomy): domain Eukaryota; kingdom Viridiplantae; phylum Streptophyta; class Pinopsida; order Cupressales; family Cupressaceae; genus Sequoia; species Sequoia sempervirens. Next base: position 273,982,697 of record VDFB02105785.1, on the reverse strand, counting down.
TCAAGATGATGTTGTTTTCTACTATCAATGCTTGCACATGAGTGGGTTTTTCTTTGTCAACACTTGTGTAGGAGTGGAGATGATGGTATCTTTTGCTATCAACACCTACACATGAGTGGATTTGTAGCTATCAATTCCCATGCTTAAGTGGAGAAGTTTCGGAAAAAAAATCCCATCATATAAAATATAGCAGTGTTAAGTGAGATGCTTCATATACATGCTCCAAGTTAAGCTTATGGTTAACGTAGTAATATGTAATGGTGCGGTGGTGTAAAATAAGTGTCCACCTTGGATACATTTAAAAAATGACACTATAAACTTGAATTAGTGTATTCAAAATATATTGTCATGTCATGAACGAGTGACCTTCATGCTTGAACATTTATATGGATTCATAACCACTAATTAGAAGATGGGTTGAAGTTTTATTGGTACACATAACACACAACTATTAAGGCCCTCCATGTATAGGTTTTAGTCACCACTTTTAAATAAATACTAAGGACCTAAGTGCACATAACAAATCATCCCACAATTGTAGTTACTACCCATAAGATGAAACAATAACTTTAAGCTCTCAACTCATGTGTGGAGGCATGGTGATTTTTTTGTAAAAAAATCCAATGTATAATTTATGAGCTTGACATACATGAAGTTAGGGTGAATGGTTACTCGTCCCTCTTTCCTACCTATCCTTAGCCACATAATTTGGGTAGAACAAGTATGTTATTGCGGGGAGAACATCACAATCACAAATTAGTAATGAGACATGAAAGGGGCTAGAGCACCTTAGATAATGTGTGTGTGGAAGTACATGCATGCATATGTATGATGAATATGTGAATAGGATGATCACACGAATATAATCATATAGATAAGGGCAAGTGGTCAGTATATAAGAACAGGCCTGGAATTTGACGGTCACCCCTACTTGTCATATGAAAATTTTATTACAGTTTGGTCATTTAAATGCCGGTAAAAATATTGTTTAATTTATGAATTTTTATGTAAAATCTTTTATAAATGCAATATCTTGAAAAATTAGAAAACAATGATAATTATTAGTAATAAATATAAAAATCTACTATTAAAATTAACAATTAACAAAAGTTTCTAAGTTTATATTAAAAACAAATCTTGTTAAATATATTCTAAAAGTTAAAAATAATTATATTATATTTTGAAAAGATTCTAAATTAATATATATTTTTATAATAATATTATAAATCACATATATTAATATAAAAAAATGATAACTATTATAAAAATGTCAAAGTTTCTAAATTCATATTAGAAAGTATTAAAAAAGTTATATTCTATTCTAAACTATTTAATCTTTTTATAATAAAAATTATAAAATGATATATATTATAAATTTAAATACTATATTATATTTTGCTTATAATATTTTTTTACCGTTTAATAAAAATATAGCAAGTCAAACTATACGGTCTAATAAATTTTAAAGCTGTAATATACCGTATAAAATTGAAAAAAGGGTCAAATAGACCATCAAATTCCAGCCTGTATAAGAATATACATAAAATAAGCAACAATACAAAATAAAGAAACTAGAAAATAGAGATATCAAAATGTTTTCCTCAAAATAAACAAAAAAATATACATGAAATAAGTAAATAATACAAAATAAACAATATAGAAAATAGAGATATCAAAATGTTCTTCTCAGCAAGACTAGATAAATAAAAAAATCACATGAATATTAAATTTTTATTATTACAATAATATAATAATAAACCCAAGTTAATCTAGAAAACAGAGATAACACAATTCACCTAATTAGTCAAATGGAATTTTCCACCTTTCATTTGTGTTCACGCATTAGGTTTTGATAATTTTCCTTGGTATGGTCCAATACTGTGGCCCATGTCGGAAAGAACCCTGTACATGATATATTTACTTTTACATTTTTTTATTATCTTTCTTTAAGCTTTAGGTAGATGTTTCTAGTACGTCTTTCCCTTCTGTTATGAACATTCATCAATGAGATTTTATAAATGAACTGAAACCGAACTCAGGCCGTGTCCCTAAAACGCGTATAACTAGACGGCCCAAGTTTGAAGGTACTTGGATGTTCACAGGGTGACGTGGCTTGTAGCTGTAGGCCTAACAATAAAATCAGCACACTGAATTCTTTTTCTTTTGTCTGTTCATAGATAAGTTTTTCAACTGAATTCAAAAGAAGGTATAGGAATCAATATGTTAGGCATATAATGAGATAACAGGTAAATCTCCATATTTGAATGAGTTTGCCGAAGGTATTTATTTGGGTGCTTTGATGATTGCAGGAAGGCAGTATGGGGAAGGAATACAGTGGGTCTCCCAAGCTACACCTACTAGCTGATTCCAAGAATCGAAGAATACCTTGGATCTTAGGAGTCGTGGGGCTCTGTGCGCTGTTTTATCTCTTGGGTGCCTGGCAGAACACTAGGATTCCATCAACAGAACTGGCCAACACTAACTTGGGTCTCTGCAATTCTGCTGCTCCAAAAGCCTCATCAACACCATCATCTTCGTCATCTGTTTCACTGGATTTTGAAGCTCACCATGCAGTGGGGAGTAATGAGAGTGTTAACGAAGAAAGCATGACATTTAAGCCTTGCAGCATGAAGTATAGCGAGTACTCACCTTGCCAAGATCCAGTGAGATCTCGGAAGTATAGTAGAGAAAGGTTGATGTACAGAGAACGCCATTGCCCAGAAAAGAAAGATGTCCTGAAATGCCTCATTCCTGCTCCTCCTGGTTATAAAAACCCCTTTTCATGGCCCAGAAGTAGAGATTATGCTTGGTTTGCCAATGTGCCACACAGAGAACTTACGATAGAGAAGGCTGTGCAGAACTGGATCCAGGTTGAGGGCGACAAGTTCCGGTTTCCAGGTGGTGGAACCATGTTTCCTCGCGGTGCAGATGCTTACATTGATGACATCAATAAGTTGATTCCTTTAACAGATGGGTCTATCAGGACTGCCATTGACACTGGTTGTGGAGTGAGTGTTCTATCTTGTCTCTTGTGTTTATTTTTCTATGCATTGCTTATGACTATATGGATTATCATTTTTGTGCCACCAAAAGCTCAAAAGGCTTTATAATGTATACTTGGAACTTAACTGGTTGGGAAGTTTTGATTATCTGATTCATGGACAGTTAGGTTATAACTTAGATTTTAAAATTTTCTCAACACTGTCCTCTATGTCTTGGTGTATAGCAATGAAAGGACTAATTGATCCTTGTAGCTGATCTGATTTTCTGCTGGTCTAATGATTTGTAAGAGACAAATGGCCACTCTATTTTCTGTTTTACGTTCTTGTTGAAATCCAAATAGCAGTAGCCTTTATTTTTTGAGGGAGTAGTTTGTAAGAACCATTGCGGGTCCCTATATTGCAAGATTTTGATATGTGACAATGCCTCTGGGGATAGAAGACAGATCTTTCAATCAGTTATTACCATCTCAGAGGGCATGTAAATTTTTGCTTTCCGTGACATTGCATTTCTTAGAGAGGTACTTGGAGACAATGTGCCCTGATTTTATAGGCATTAGTAACTCGCGTTTGGTGCCGAATTCTCTAGATCGTTAGCTGTTCTGCTAATGTCAGAGAGAAGTTAATAGTTTTGGTACAGGATGTTCTTGCCTTTGGGACCTTTTACAAGAGCCTTCTTAATCCATGATAAGGTCTATGTTTAGATGGACTTGCTAAGAACAATGTTTAGCCCCTTACAAGACTGATAATTAGTTATCTTCACTTACCATCCTACGCAGATCTGTTGTTTTTGCGTTTATAGGTGACTGTAGCTGTTCTTGTTTAACTTTTGTTTGAAACAAATTAAAAGCTCTTATGGATCGGATTGTGTTGCTTCCTACTTCCTAGACACATGAATTTTTACACTCTATCCTATGCAGGGTTGTGCATATATCTTTATTTGCATAAACAAATGAAATTAAAATTGCCTATTCATTTGATTACAGATATCAGGTAAAAGAATTGGAAGCTTACCCATTTTCTCAAACATTTGCAGGTTGCTAGTTGGGGTGCCTATCTGCTAAAGAGAAACATTTTAACCATGTCTTTTGCGCCAAGGGATACACATGAAGCACAAGTGCAGTTTGCTCTGGAACGTGGTGTTCCAGCTATGATTGGGATCATGGCTACAGAAAGGATGCCGTATCCAGCAAGATCCTTTGATATGGCACACTGTTCTCGTTGTCTGATTCCATGGAAAGGATATGGTAATTGCTTAAAGCAAATACTGTTTCTGCAGAAATAATTTACTATTGCATAAAGCTTATTTGTCTAGCTTTTATGCACATGAATTCCTGAAAAGTATGTAGGATCTATGATTCCATCATGCATATTTAGGCTCCATGATTTGGTTTTCGGTACTCCAGAAATTATTAATTTCTAGAAGGCTGTGTAAATTTGATTACCGTGTTTTATATTTGAAAGAAGTGCAGTTACATATTGTCTCTGATGCACCTATGCTTTTTCCACCAGATGGTATCTATTTATTGGAAGTAGACAGGGTATTGAGGCCTGGTGGCTATTGGATTTTATCTGGTCCTCCCATAAATTGGCAAAAACATCACAGGGGTTGGGAAAGAACTCCAGAGGACCTGAAAGGAGAGCAAGATGCAATTGAAGATGTTGCCAATCGTCTGTGTTGGAAGAAGGTTGTTCAAAAGGGTGACCTTGCCATATGGCAAAAGCCCACAAACCATATTGAATGTGTAAAAAGCAGAAGTGTTTACAAGGCTCCTCATATTTGTAAAGATGACAACCCTGATGTTGCTTGGTATGTAGTTTCATCCATTTTGATTTTAACAATCGTTTGCTTTTTCTTCTCCAAAAAATGGCAATAAAAGTTTTCAGGCATAAAACATCGTTAAGAACTTGGGACAGAAAATCTCCTACGGCAAATTTTAGAAAAAAATTGGGAATGAAATGCTAATTTATAAGATCCTTTTTGTTGCGTAGTGTTGATTGATGTGTTTACAGCGTTAAGTGCACTAGTTGATTTGAATTTTGTGTTGAATGAAAGGTATACGAAGATGGAAACCTGCATAACACCACTTCCAGAGGTCAATGATGTAAACAGTGTTGCAGGGGGGGCCTTAGAAAAATGGCCAAAACGTCTAACAGCTATCCCTCCCAGAATAAGCAGTGGCACTTTACCTGGAATTACAGCTGAAAAGTTCAATGAGGATACCAAGCTGTGGAATGACAGAGTGTCATACTACAAAAAGCTTAATAGCCGTCTCGCCCAAGGAAGATACCGAAATATCATGGACATGAATGCTGGTTTGGGAGGCTTTGCTGCTGGCTTGGGAAATGATCCTGTATGGGTCATGAACGTGGTTCCATCAGATGCAAAACAAAATACTCTTGGTGTCATCTATGAGAGGGGATTGATTGGTACTTATCAGAACTGGTAAGCAACATCTTGAATATGTTTTTTAACATTTCAGCATCAATCCATTGTTGCATCTTAGAATTACAATCTGTGTGACAATGTGAACCGAAGGAACAGCTTCCAAGTTGAAAAAGTTTGTTGTTTGCTCAATGCAGTCCCTAACAATTGTATTGTGTTCCCAACTTCTGCCCCCTCCTCCCTCTTAAGTGTAATAAAACTAGAAAAATTACATGTCTAGCAGTTATGAATTTCTCTAAAGCCTTGCCCTAGAAAATTATTGCATACAATCTAAAATGTTGTAAATACATGACATAAAATGAGCATACATGGTTTTGGTCCTTGAATTTGACGAGAATGATATCTTTAAAGCCTATTTAGATGGTATGACAAGGGCATTCTTTTGGATTGCAGGTGTGAGGCTTTTTCAACATATCCCAGAACTTATGACATGATTCACAGCAGTGGTGTCTTCAGCATGTACCAAGACAGGTAATGGTCCATTTCAATGTTCATTTATTATCTAAAGTAGTACTCATCCATGGGTTTGGTAAAAGATAATCCATGGTAGCAAAAAGTGGGAACAACTTGTGATTTCTTGGGAGAACTCAGAAATCTGCCCCATAAATACTTTTTTGCAGCAGAAAATCACAGGTGTTTCATTAAAATGTTGTCAATGGTTTTGACAAAGGAAGTCCCAATAAAATCAAGACAATTGGGGTTTATGGTGATTTTCCATAAAAATGAGGGTTTCTGGGTTCTTAAAATTTCTGCAGCTATTTTTTTCTTATTATTTCCCCTACTAAATCCCAACTTTAGTCTTTATCTTTTGTTTTGCTGATTTATTGCGGAGAACCATTTTTTGCTGCTATAATATCTACTACTTATATGCCCCGAATCCTAGTAACCAGGTCTGGAACAATGTTGCATGAAGAATAGAAACACTGTGGACTATGTTTAGCCATTGGCTACTATTAGTACAGTTAGTTTCAAAACTTAGATTTAATGTCTTCTAGAAATATTAGCCAATTTTAATTTAACTTTCTTCCTTTTACTCAAACTGGTCCACGTTTGCAGGAAATTTTAGATATTATGATGATTGTGACTTTTGAGATCCTTTAGGCTAAATTGGTCTGTAGGACCTATCAAACTGTATCTATACAGTTAGAAGTTTGTTTCTATACTTTCTAAGCTTTTATGACTAATTGATGAGCTTTATGCTTGTTGTGCAGGTGTGACATTACTGATATTCTACTTGAAATGGACAGAATCCTACGTCCCGAAGGGACTGTGATCTTTAGAGATGTAGTTGATGTTCTAGTGAAAGTAAAAGTCTTGACTGATGGCATGAGATGGCAAAGTCAGATAATGGATCATGAGAGTGGCCCCTTCAATCAAGAGAAAATCTTGGTTGCTGTTAAGAATTACTGGACAGGTAAAGCGGAAGAAGGAAGCTCCTAGTGATGAGAAAGGGCTCCTATCAGACCAACAGTCATTTGTATTAGATTTTTGATTTGTGGGTGTTTTTTTTTCACCTTTTTGGAGAATGAGAGAAATGACGATGGTAGCTCTCTGTTCTCACATTTTGTACTATTCTCTTTTGTAGCCAATCTGGCAGATGTCATCTTTGTTTGTGTTCTTAGGATGGGTATCAGTGGTGTCACATTTGGTTGTCTTGTCATTCTTTGGAACATTATGAAATAAGATTAATAGTTCTTATTTTCAAGTTTCTATCAAACAGTTGTGTTTTTGGCCTCTTGCAGATCTGATTTTATTGTGGTACTTTTACTTGAGATAAGGTCTACATAAAAACAAAAATACAGCTGATATATATATATCAAATCAAAATTATTGCTTGACATAATTAAAATTAAAATTTTAGTCTACGTAAATAAATATATATATATATTTTTTTAACTTTTACAATTATAATTATAAAATTAGAATTCATAAATTAGATTTACATTGATAAAAAAAAAGTGTTTTTTTTAAATTTTTTATTATTTTTTCCTTAATTTAGTAAAGTTGGTTGGGACTTGTGGTTTGCATTCCTCGAAGTCACTCGTTCGACTCCACTTTGTAGTGGGCAAAGGCAAGGGTCAGTTATATTGTGTGTCAGTTCTTGCTTTGCTAATCCAGGGTATAGGAATGGACTTTGCCCCTAACCTCTTGAGGTTAGATAAATTTAGCCCGCTTGGGTAGCAGAGTTGGCTTGAGCTGTGGGTTTGCTCCCCATAGGTCTCGGGTTCAACCCCCCGCTTTCACGGTTGACCGTGATTTCTAAAGTAAATATTTTTACTTAATTAAAAACAAGTTAATATCTTTATATTATAGAATATGAATTGCTTATAAAGCATAGCTTGGCTGGTAAGTTGTTGAAGGACATAAATATTGTTGCATGAATAAGGGTAGCTCATGTGATTAGAGGATATAAGAGCTATGTTATTAGGATCTCACCATGGTATTAAAAAATAAGAAACATAAATTTATAATAGATAACAAGTATGATATTATAGTATATTTCTTACATAATTAAATATTTATTTGTAATATAATCAAATATTTATATTGACTTATACTCTTATTTGACTTACATAGATATTAGCTTAATCTATATCTTATAAATATTAAAGACTATAATAATTACATTAGATTTAATAATTATATAATAGTATTTATTTTTTAAATATAAAGACATCAAAATTTTAAATATATATTGACTTTTCATACTATCACCAAAAATATGGAAATACATAATATTTACTGTATTTCTAAAAGTAGAAATAAAATAAAAAAGAATTATTCAAAAATAATGGATGATGGTTTTATCAAAAGTAAAATTAAAAGTAATATACAAAATTAAAATATATATATTTTAAAGTAAACAGTACAAATAAAATAAAACAATTCTTCACTAGTTCTAAAATACAATAAAAAATAATTTTAAGTACATGAAATAGTTGGAAACTAATATTTTGGGTGCTTTTCTAACTAGATGTATTTAAGATATTCATACTAGTTGATATTTTGGATAAATTAAGGTATGAATGATAATTGAACAATGTATGATTGAAATAGATTGAATTAAATAAGATAGGTTTGAACTTACATTGAAATTAATGTAAGCGGATTTTGATTGTTGTGATATTGTGATAGAGAGTTAATAAATAAACTTTAAGACAAGATCTCATAATAGAGAGTTTAAATGAATAAGACATGAGAAATTGAGAGTACGAGACAAGACTATTTTGCATGATTCTTCCCACTAGCATGGTAATGGAACTTCAATACTTGTAGAAAATGTTCGCTAGAATGATTTTTGTGCAAGGAAAATTGGGTGGTGATAAGGAACATTGTTGGGACTTACTATAATAGAGGGGAAGATGATCAATTTCTTTGTTAGCATTTAGCTACCTAGATTGATTTAAGTGATCAAAATAGAGAAATAGGGATATTGTATAATGATATAGAAGAATTTGATAGTTGCAACTATAATTGATACAAACAAATATTGTTTTGTGTGTTGTCCTAATTATGAATTAGATGTTTTCATGTATGTTAAAATGAACCAAAGTCATGTCCTTGAATATAACCCTTCAACAAACAATTTGAAACCTTAAAAATATTCCTTGACAAGCAATGATCATATTCTAGAAGGGCTAGACAAGAATTTATTAATAGAGGGGCAACATTGCAACCACAGTCTAGATGAGATGAAAGAATTGTAGGCACACTCTAGTCTAGGAGGGCAATGCTTTAGGAATTAGATCATGAGTGTCCTAAACTAAGTGATATGAAATAATAGTGTCGGATTTGGGTTTAGGGTCAACAAATGTGTCAAAAGCAACAAATTAAGTATGAAAACAAGTGGAGGAAATGTAAGGACATAGACTTTTCTCCTTTACAATTACAAATTTCATTCACTTTAGTCACCATCATAATATTTACATTCTAGTCAATTTTGATAAATGTGGGCTTTAAGTTATTTTAAAATGATCATTTAAAAAAATTAATTAGTGATGGTTCTATTAAAGGCCTATGAATATCATCATTATATTTGATAATTCATTATATTGGAAGAAAAGACAAAATATCCTTTCTGATATAATCATTTGTATACAACACAAAGAATAGTAACTAAATTTTACAAACACTTTATGACCTTAAACATTTCTAATAAACATGACCATTTTTTTTTTTAAATATTCAAATGACCTTTTACCAAAAAAGTTCAAAAAATATATATAGATATTTTTGTTCTTTCGCCTATAAACTTTGCAAAAACCCTATCAACCCACACCATTTCTCCCTAATTGTTAATTGCATGTTCTGGTACCTCCACTACTCCTTGTTGTGCCCATCCATTCTACATCCTAGAGCCAAAAGACCCCATAATCAAGGCTTTATGTCATCAATATTGTTTTGACAAATTTGACAAGCACAATTTTACCTTACATCAATGTTAACATTGTCATGATATTAAACAAACAATAAACAAAATTCAAAATGCTATCGAGTGGGAGTGTTGTTGCTGTTGCCTAACGAGCGTCTCCTAACGACTCTATGAGTGTCAGGGAGGCAAATGGGCTTGGTCCTGGGAGGTCGCCGGTTGTGGGATTTGATGCAGGTGTTGGGCGTGGATGAGGTCTGCTCTGTCCTTCACATTCGGTTGGCTTGGATGCAAAGACTGTGGAGACCGGTCTGTTTGGTGCTGACCCTTCTCCTCTGGTGGATGGGGCTCCTTCTGGGTTTAGTCCTTTGATTGGTGACTATGCAAAGCTTAGAGTCCTTGTTGCTCCTGCTTCTGGTGGTCATCGTGTTGGCTTTAAGGCCACTTCGACTATCTTTGGCGAGGGTTTTGTTGCTTCGAGAGTTATTGTGGGATATGTTCCTAGAGATGTTGTGCAGGTGGATGCCCCTCTTGCTAGGGGTTCTCCGTCTGTGGGTAGGGTGAAGTCTTTCTCTCAGGCTGCTAAAGCGAGTGCTCGACCTTCTTTTCAATCTCGAGCTCGACCTCTGCCCTGTGCGTGTGATTCCCCTGTTGTGGTCTATGGACCTGAGGTTACTGAGGATGAGGAATTTTACTTGAAGCAGGGCATGGTTAGCAGGTTTCATGGCCTGTGGCCCTCCCTTCTTGATCTCCATGGCTGGGTATTTGCCTCCTGGAAGTCGTTGGTCTCTTGTGAGATTGAGCTTTATCCCAGCGCAAGGGGTTTTTTTTTAGCAACCTTCGCCTCATCCGCGGAACATAACTGTGTGTTGGACAGGGGGTGGATGTGGGGTATTCATTCACTATCTATCAAGCCATGGTCTTGTTCTTTCAATCCCCTTACAGACCCGTTGAACACCAGACCAATTTGGGTCCGACTGCCGAATCTCCCTCTTCAGTTTTGGGAGGATTCATGTTATGAGGCTATTGGCAACACCATTGGTCGCTTTCTAATGGTGGACTCTACGACTCAGGAGATGGGACATACTACGATAGCTCGTTTATTAGTTGATTTGAACATCTCCAAACCTCTCCATGGTGATGTAGTCTTATTGGTGGATGACAGACCGTGGAAGCAACTCTTGGACTATAAGGGTCTCCCCTTTCAGTGTAGGAGATGCTTCTCGGTGGGTCATTTGGCCTCTAACTGCCCACAAGCCCACCGCAAGGGTGCTGCTACTTGGTGGAAGGATGCTCTCCTAGATCACCTCACGATGGGTTCTCCTCAAGATGTTTCTTCTGTAGAGGTTGACCCTATTGCTTCTTCTCAGGAACCTATGTTTGCTCCTGTTTCGGCTAACCTTTCTATGGAGCCACTGCTGGCTCGATCTATTGATGTTGTTCTGTTTGAGCTTGCACGAACTTCTTTACTAGCTCTTGATGGTCATTCTGTTGACCCTATTTCCTCCCCTGAGCTGCTGCCATCTCTCTCGCTATGTGGTGGCTCTTTGCCCTTGGTGGCTTCGGTTGATCTACGTCTCTCGCCTCACTCGGTGGATTTGGATTCTGAGTCTTCCTAGTCTATTGTGTTGAGAAAGAAGGGACTCCCTCGATCTGTCGCATCTTTGCGACATAGGGTTAAAGGAGTCAAATTAGTCCCCTCAGATTTTGGGGTTGTGTAGTCCTTGTCTATGTTTCAACAGTTGTCTGTCAGTTGTTTCTGTGTGGTCTGTCCTCTTTTCCTAGTTCATTTCTGGTTTGAACTAGCTTCTTTTTTTGGCCCCTTGGACTTTCTGTATAAAGGGTACAACACCCTGTAAATGCTACTTATCTTATCAAAAACATTGTGATGATATTAAAGACAAAAATCCATAATTACGAATAACTAAGAGATTATTCACCACATTTCTACGATTTAATTAAAAAACCCTAATTTTTTTTGGGAACTCCTTATATACCATTATTACACTAGACAAACATCTATGATTGACACCTTATCTATGACTATTAGAACCTTCTTCACGTTCTATTCAACCCTTAAAATCTTAGTTGACCGCAAAAAGAAAAGGAGAAGCCATATGCACAACTTATCATGTAGTATTGCCCTCAACATTTTGAGCACAAAATTTTCACTAATTTATGCACAAAACCTAAAGCAACTACTTCATCACAACTAATGCAATAATGAGTTCATCTCCGACAGAAGGGATTCCTTAGAGATGATTTTGGTTGCTTGCGAGCCAGAGCCACTTCACCTTCATATTACAAAACCAAAGCACGTCATGCCAAGCCAAACACAAACATAGAAGAAGCTCCCATTTAAACTACAATCTCATATGGGAGGGCATGGGGAATGAAACCTAGGTATCTTAAATCATAGAAAACAGCATTTGTTTTACAGGATGGTTATCATTAATTATAATATAAATTATTATGAGTTGGGTGCGCTGGAATTAATGGTAATGCTGGAGCGGTGGGGGAATTTTAAAAGTAAAAAGGACTTTACCAATGTGGGTAGGCTTGACCATGAATTTGGAATACAACTTCATCTACTTGGATTAATGCCATAGTGGGCCAATATGTATTGACTTCTCTATAACAATGATGGAATATATCTTTTCAAAGTTTTTTTTTCTTTTCTTTATTTTTATATCCATTTGTTTCTTTTATGAATTTTCAATTATATATATATATATATATAGAGTATTGGATGCTAATTTTTATTAACAATAAAAAAATCTTATTTGATATAATTTTTTAATGATTTATATTTATTATTGTCTCATTTAATAAAAAAATTAATGGTATAATTTATATTTACTGATTATAATTTAAAAAATCATATATAATCCATACAAATAATCATTAAATAACTATTAATTATATCAAAGAGGTTTATGTACACTAGCAATATAGGGTGGTGAGTTTGTTAACCAAAAAATCTTTAAAATAAATTTGACACCAATTTATACATTATTGTTGGGAAGTTCCTATCAAACGATGACAAGATGGTTTTGTTAGATTTGATATGTAGACAAATTGAGAGTAGAATGGTTTCACACATGAAACCAATGACCATTTTCTAAATTGCTATCTTTGCCATTGTCACCCCAACTAGTAATTATAAATCTAGTGGAGGCATTGTGGTAGGCTATGGAATAAGAAAATATAATAATAATAATTATTTTATAATTATTTTAAATTTCAAAATAATATCAATAAATTAGAATTATATTTTATATAAATTTTAACTTTAAAATTAAATAATTATATAAAAGAATAATCTATATAATTTAAATTATAAATACAAAATTAAATCTTACTTTAATTAATTTTATACATTTTAATTAATTATAATTCTCATATTAATTTATTAAAAAATATATAATTATAATTGTAACTTAATCTATATAATCATATTTATAATAATAAACATAATCCTAACTTAATACTTAATTATTACTATTTTTAATAATTAAAATAATTAATTATAAATTATGAAATCTCATATACAATTTCATAAATGATCTTCGTGGTAATTTTTTTTGAAAAAATGCTTACAAAAGTTCATGCTCAAGATAAAAAAGTTCATGCCTAGGATTTTGGAAAACTCACTCTTATTGCCTAATTTTTTCTAGTTAATGAGATTGAGAAAAAAAAATTCTAAATTTTGAAAAATTAAAAATCTCCTATTTTACTTCAAGAAAATTAAAATAAAATGTATTGAAAAAAAAAAAGAGTTTTGATTCGCTGAAATTGGAACATTTAATCACTAGTTAAAAGCCACCCCTAGACTATAGTTCCATGATAGAAACTAATAATAAACATAATTGATGCCTTACTAAATACCAAAAATCAAATTGAAAAATCAAAACATTAAACACAATTGATAAGTAGAACAAATTATTGACATTACTTTATATGAACCTTTTTCATTTAATTATTCACCTATGTTCTAAAATGATGAATTTGTTAAAAAAAAAAAACTATTTATAAAATAACTCTTTAAGTAAATAAAAACTGCTCTTCAAATAATAAAAAAATAATATAAACAAAACAAAATAACTCTTAGATAATTTCTATCAGTGAATTGCTGACCGTAAATTTTCCTAGAGCCCTTAAATAAATATAATAACTCAAGATTAATATCTTTAAATATTTTTAAATAAATATATTTAAAATAATTATACTATTATGACCAAGATATCTTACTAATTATTTAAGTCTTACATTTCTTACTATTTTAAGTTTAACATCTTTTAATTCGGCATGCTGAAGTAAACCTCTCCTACAATTATTTATATATATAGTCTAAAATTTTTATATATATAAAATCATAGATTAAAATAATTATATAAAATAATAAAATTAAATCCTTAAAAATTCGGATTGTATAGATCACATCCTAAAGTCAAATTAAAAGAGCTAAGAACCAGTTGTCAAAGTTTAAACAGATAAAAATTATATTTAAATTTTCAAAATTCAAAAAATTAAAAAGATGAGATTTTCCAAGTGTAACGTAGCCAACTTGAATTACCTAATAAAATGAATGATGAAAGCAACTGTGTGTCGTTAGTGTTTTGTGTTAGGTAGATAGGTTGTCTACATTAAGACATTTTACACAAGTCACATCGTTTTTAATAATAATAATAATAATAATAATGATGGTGGTCTGAGTGGGGACTCCAATCACTATCATTTTCTGTTTTCTTATTCTAAACGCAAAGCATTCGATGGATTGCATTTGGTATTATTCCTAGGACATAAAGTGGGGTCCACTTTAGAAAGATTCTTCTTGTACGCTAACAACATACCACTAAAGATTTTGTCCCAGCTTTTAATAGCGGATCATAATCACACCTTATTTATTTCTTTTCCCATTTCAACTTTTCAGATTTACCTATTCAATTATATTTATTTAATTTTTTGGTTTTGTTGTAGATGGATGTTAGTGTTTATTATTTTTTTCAAAAGTGTTGTTCTTATTTATACCTTACGTATTTCATAAAAGAAGAAAGTATTAACGAAATTCTTATTAAATGAGAAAACTAGAAGTTAAAATATATTTTATTCTTTATAGGTATTGTTCGATATAAATATATATTATTGTTTAAGTTAGGATTTGAAAACTAGTTAAATTATAATATTGAGTGAAGATATTTTTAATAGTATTAGTTAGGGCAAGTTATAACAAAATGATATTTACTTAATTTTGTTGATATCAATTTTTTTTAGAAATTTATTTTATATGGTGTTTTTGGATTTGTCTAATGATCAAATTCACTATAGAGGTTGTAAACATTTTTTTTTTTGAAATATCTGTCTTATTTTATATATTTATTCATAAACTGGAATGGATATTCCACATTTAATTATCAACAAACATATCATGGTGTTTTAATCTCTTTAGTATGCTTAAACAAACATTTCTACCATCTACAATGGTTGTCAATACTTAAGACAAGTGCAATAAAAAATAGTAGAAATTTTAACAACTATATATTCAAGAATGAAACACACACATATATGACATGGAGAAAACTCTCTTTAAGTGAAAAAATCCAACTAAAGGGGTGACTACTCCTTGTTCCACTATGCAATTTAAGGAAGTACAATTGATTACATAAACTAATTCAACCTCAACAAGCTTCAACAATGATTAAAAGATCTTTGATTACATCAACAATCACTCCCAAGGTAGTATAAAGAAACTTGCAACTATGCTTAG
>VDFB02105785.1:273836558-273967016 GCA_007258455.2 Sequoia sempervirens | reverse complement strand
ATTTGCAAGATTGTAATAGGTTTTTGCACTGGATAATAAAATCATTAGATGGCTGCGGTTTGGTGGATGTAGCTCGAATTGGGTGAACCACGTTAAATTCACTGTATTATAAATTATTCTGTGTGTTTTTAGTTTATCTGTTTATTACTCAAATATGCATTTAATTGTTAGATATCTTCCTTTCTAACCCTAACAAGTGGTATCAGAGCGGGTTGTGTTTCAATTATTGTCTGTAGGAAGGTCTCACTATTGAGTGGGAGTAATGGAAGATGAGGGTAAGAAGATTGGGAAGTTTAATGGGCAGAACTATCAGTTATGGAATATGTAGATGGAGGACTACCTCTATTAGAAGGATTTATGGTGACCATTGGAAGAGAAAACCAAGAAACCCAAGCAATGTCTGATAAGGACTAGGAGATTTTAGATAGAAAGGCTCTTGGTAGTATTCGTTTATACCTGGCACAATCAGTAGCATTCAATATTACAAAAGCAAAGACAACTCAAGAGTTGATGGAAACCCTGGTGAAGTTATATGAAAAGCCTTCCGCTTCAAATAAGGTATTTTTTATGAAGCGTTTATTTAATATGAAAATGGTAGAAGGTGGGTCAGTTATTGATCATTTAAATGAATTTAATACGGTCACCACTCAATTAACTTCTGTAAAAGTAAACTTTGATGAAGAAGTTAGGGCTCTTTTGATTCTATGTTCTTTGCCTAAAGCTGGAATAGCTTGGTAATGGCTGTTAGCAATTTTGTTTATGGTTCGAATACATTGAAATTTGATGATGTTGTTGGTGTTATTTTGAGTGAGGAAATTCGTAGGAAAAGCTCAGGTGGAACATCCACATCAGGCAATGTTTTGAATGCAGAAAGCAGGGGCAGAACAAAGGAGAGAGGAAACAATTTTGGAAATCGTGGGAAGTCACAAGGAAAATCAAAGGACAGAAGGTCCCAATCTAGAGACAAGAGGGATTGCTGGTACTGTGGTAAGCCGGGTCATTTAATTTAAAGAAAGATTGTTGGTCTCGAACAAATAAAGAAGGAGACAAAAAAGAAGGAAGTAAAGAGGAAAATGTGGTAAGTAATAAATTTGATGAGGATGCTTTGATTCTTTCCCTTGATAATGCTGATGATTCTTGGGTGTTAGATTCAGGGGATTCAATTCATGCTACCCCCCATAGAAGTTATTTTCTTGATTATGTCCAAGGGGATTTTGGGTTGGTTTATTTAGGAGATAACGAACCCTGACAGATTGTTGGAAATGGAAGAATCAAGATTAAGTTGTAGAATGAGAATCATTGGCTACTACATGAGGTAAGGCATGCTCCAAAGTTAAGCAGAAATTTAATTTCAGCAGGGCAACTAGATGATGAAGGTTGTGTTGTTACATTTAGTGATAAAAATTGGAAGGTCACAAAGAGTGTCTTAGTGGTAGAAAAAGGTGTGAAAGTAGGCACCTTATATCTGTGTACAGGTCATAATGTTTCTTCTACTTTAATTGTTATGAAAAAAAGGTCAATGTTCAGGAACAGTTGTTGCAGTTCAGCAGGTAGAAGATCATATAGTTGTTGTGGACTTTGAATCAACACTGTGGCATAATAGACTTGGGCATATGAGTGCAAAAGGTATGAAAGTACTTCATTGAAATAATGTTTTACTAGGTCTAAAATGTGTTAATATGGATTTTTGTGAAAGTTATGTGTATGGAAAACAAAAGAGAGTAAGTTTTCTCAAGGATGGGAAGCAAAAGAAAGATGAGAAATTGGAGCTTGTGCATATGGATGTATGGGGACCAGCTCAGGTATCTTCTCTCTGTGGCTCTCTATATTATGTTACATTCATTGATGATGCAACTAGGAAGGTATGGATTTATTTCCTTAGGCAGAAATTTGATGTATTTGAAACTTTTAAAAAATGAAGAAGTTTGGTTGAGAATGAGACGGGTAAAAAGATAAAATGTCTCAGATCTAATAATGGTGGTGAGTATTGCAGCAAAGAGTTTGAAGATTATTGTTCCTCTAATGGTATTCGTAGGCAGAAAATGGTTCCAAGGACTCCATAGGAAAATGGAGTGGCTAAGCACATGAACAAAACAATAATGGAGTGTGCATGGACTATGAGATTGCATGTTGGGTTTCCTTTAAAAATGTGGGAAAAGACTGTAAACACTATTGTTTATTTAATTAATAGAGGTCCCTCTAATCCTTTGGGTTGTGGTATTCCAGAGGAAGCATGGAAAGGTAAGAAGGTGAGTTATTATTTTCTTAAAACCTTCGGTTGTGAAGCATTTGCATATGTAGATTCTGAAAATAGAACCAAGCTTGATGCAAAATCAAAGAAATGTATATTTTTTGGATATGGCATTGATGAATTTGGTTATAGGATTTGGGATTTTGAAAATCAGAAAATTGTGAGAAGTAGGGATGTCATATTCAATGAGAAATTTTTGTACAAAGATCTGTTGTTGCAACATGAGAAGAAAGAAAATGATTATGTAGTGTTGGATGATATTCCAAACAATGATGTTTCAGTGGTTCTTCATGCTGGGCAACAACATCAACAACAAATACCACAAACTGCTATTAGACGATCTTCAAGGATAAGTAGACCTCCAGAAAGATTCTCTCTCTTTGTATACTATTTTGTTAACTGATGCTAGTGAACCAAAATATTATGATGAAGCTATGCAGGTGGATACCAAGGTTCAATGGGAGCATGGAATGGAAGAAGAAATGGATTCCTTGCTAAAAAATCAGACTTGGGAATTATGCAAGTTGTCTACAGGTAAAATTTATTTTTCAAACAAATGGGTTTATAAGCTGAAAGAGCAGGATGGAGGTAAGAAGAGATTTAAAGCCAAATTATTTGTAAAGGAATTTGCACAAAAAAAGGGTATTGATTTTGATGAAATTTTTTCTCCAATTGTTAAAATGACTTCTATTCGTATTCTTTTAAGTATTGTGGCTACTGACGATTTGCATTTAAAACAGCTTGATGTTAAAACAACCTTTCTCCATGGTGATTTGGAAGAGGAAATATATATAGACCAGCCACAAGGATTTGAGGTCAAAGGTAAGGAGAAACTAGTGTGCAGATTGAATAAAAGTTTATATGGCTTGAAGCAAGCACCTCGGCAATGGTACTTGAAATTTGATAGTTTTATGGCTGAGCAAGACTACATCCACTGTAATTCTGACTATTATGTTTATTTTAAGAGGTTGGATAATGACAACTACATTATTCTATGTTTATATGTTGATGACATTCTTGTAGCAGGGTCTAACATAGATCACATAAGTGAGCTAAAACAACAGTTAGCAAAATCTTTTGCTATAAAGGATTTGGGGGCAGCAAAACAAATCCTTAGTATGAAAATTTGTAAAGATAAGAAAAATAGACAATTGTTTTTATCTCAGGCTAATTATGTTGAAAAGGTGTTGCGGAGATTTCATATGGAGAATGCAAAAGCTGTCAACACACCTTTTCCTAGTCATGTTAAATTGACTAAGGATGTGTCCAAAGACACAAGAGGAGGAAGAACAAATGTCCAAGGTACCATATGCTTCAGCTGTAGGAACTTTAATGTACACCATGGTATGCACGAGACTGGATATTGCACATGTCATAGGATTTGTTAGCAGGTATTTGAGTCATCTTGGAGTTGAGCATTGGAATGAAGTAAAATGGATTCTCAGGTACTTGAGAGGTACATCCAATAAATGTTTATATTTTGGGGGCTCTAACACTGATTTAAAAGGCTATGTTGACTCATATTTGGCAGGGGATATAGATACCAGGCAGAGTACCACAGGTTATGTATTTACAGTTGGTGGGACAACATTGAGTTGGATTTCTTGATTGCAAAAGGTGGTTGCTTTATCCACCACTGAGGCAGAGTATGTTGCTGCAATAGAGGTGGCAAAGGAGATGATATGACTGCAAATTTTCATGGATGAGTTGGGCAAACAATAGGCTATAAATTACTTGTTTACAGACAACCAGAGTGCTATACATCTTGCAAAGAATTTTGCCTTGCATTCTAAAAAAAAACACATACAATTGAGATATCATTTCATTTGGTCGGTGTTGGAGGATGGACAGGTCAAGCTAGACAAGATACATACATATGTCGATCCAGCGGATATGTTTAGGAAGGCGGTGACAAGGGAGAAGCTGAACTCCTCTTCAACTTCAATTGGCCTTCAAGGTTGAATTTAAGTATAACAGAGCAGCAGGATCCAAGGTACTTATTTCCAGTGGGAGCTGTAATTGCAGCAGTGTCGTCCAGGGTTAGTCTCCAAGTGGGAGATTGTTGGTATGTGGCGATTGATCATACTATACTGTATAGCCCATGGTATACTGTACACCCCGGCATGTATCCTTGCCAGGGTCTGGGGCCAAGTCGGGCCCCGGGAGGGGATTCGGGGGCGGCAACCCCCGAGAATAATTTTCCTCCTACTTTTTTGTGTCATCACCAAAAAAGGAAAAAATCAACGAAAAAAGAAAAATCTGATTTTATAGAACCTAAAAATCTGGAAGCTTCTAAGCTTGATAAAAAGGGGTTCAGATGGGTGTTATGGTATAATGAAAAAAGTGATTATTCACAAGATTGTAATAGGTTTTTGCACTAGATAATAAAATCATTGGATGGTTGCGGTTTGGTGGATGTAGCCCGAATTGGGTGAACCACTTTAAATTATTTATGTTACAAATTATTCTGTGTGTTTTTAGTTTCTCTATTTATTACTTAAATCTGCATTTAATTGTTAGATATTTTCCTTTCTAACCATAACAAGTGGTATCAGAGCGGGTTGTGTTTCGATTATCGTCTATAGAAAGGTCTCATGTTTGAATGGGAGTAATGGCAGACGAGGGTAAGAAGGTTGAGAAGTTTAATGGGCATAACTATCAGTTATGGAAGATGCAGATGGATGACTACCTCTATCAGAAGGATTTATGGTGGCCATTGGAAGGGAAAACCAAGAAACCCCAAGCAATGTCTGATGGGGACTGAGAGATTTTGGATAGAAAGGCTCTTGGTAGTATTCGTTTATGCCTGGCACAATCGGTGGCATTCAATATTACAAAAGCAAAGACAACTCAAGAGTTGATGGAAACCTTGGCGAAGTTATATGAAAAACCTTCCGCTTCGAATAAGGTATTTTTTATGAAGCGTTTATTTAATATGAAAATGGTAGAAGGTGGGTTAGTTACTGATCATTTAAATGAGTTTAATACGGTCACCACTCAATTAACTTCTGTAAAAGTAAACTTTGATGAAGAAGTTAGGGCTCTTTTAATTCTATGTTCTTTGCCTGAAAGCTGGAATAGCTTAGTAATGGTTGTTAGCAATTATGTTTTTGGTTCGAATACATTGAAATTTGATGATGTTGTTGGTGTTATTTTGAGCGAGGAAATTCGTAGGAAAAGCTTAGGTGGAACATCCACATCGGCAATGTTTTGAATGCAAAAAGCAGGGACAAACAAAGGAGAGAGAAAACAATTTCAGAAATCGTGTGAAGTCACGAGGAAAATCAAAGGACAGAAGGTCCCAATCTAGAGACAAGAGGGATTGCTGGTACTGTGGTAAGCCGGGTCATTTAAAGAAAGATTGTTGGTCTTAGAAAAATAAAGAAGGAGACAAAAAGGAAGGAAGTAAAGAGGCAAATGTGGTAAGTAATAAATCCGATGAGGATGCTTTGATTCTTTCCCTTGATAATGCTGACGATTCTTGGGTGTTAGATTCAGGGGCTTCATTTTATGCTACCCCCCATAGAAGTTATTTTCTTGATTATGTCCAAGGGGATTTTGGGCTGGTTTATTTAGGAGATAACGAACCCTGTCAGATTGTTGGAAAGGGAAGAATCAAGATTAAGTTGCAAAATGGGAATCATTGGCTACTACATGAGGTAACACATGTTCCAAAGTTAAGTAGAAATTTAATTTCAACAGGGAAACTAGATGATGAAGGTTGTGTTGTTACATTTAGTGATAAAAATTGGAAGGTCACAAAGGGTGCCTTAGTGGTAGCAAAAGGTGTGAAAGTAGACACCTTATATCTGTGTACAGGTCATAATGTTCCTTCTACTTTAATTGTTATGGAAAAAAGGTCAATGTTCAAGAACAGTTGCTACAATTCAGTAGGTAGAAGATCACATAGTTGCTGTGGACTCTGAATCAGCATTGTGGCATAATAGACTTGGGCATATGAGTGCAAAAGGTATGACAGTACTTCATTCAAATAATGTTTTACCAGGTCTAAAATGTGTTAATATGGATTTTTGTGAAAGTTGTGTGTATGGAAAACAAAAGAGAGTAAGTTTTCTCAAGGATGGGAAGCAAAAGAAAGATGAGAAATTAGAGCTTTTGCATATGGATATATGGGGACCAGCTCAAATATCTTCTCTTGGTGGCTCTCTTTATTATGTTACATTCATTGATGATGCAAATAGGAAGGTATGGATTTATTTCCTTAGGCAGAAATTTGATGTATTTGAAACTTTTAAAAAATAGAGAAGCTTGGTTGAGAATGAGACGGGTAAAAAGATAAAATGTCTCAGATCTGATAATGGTGGTGAGTATTACAGCAAAGAGTTTGAAGATTATTGTTCCTCTAATGGTATTCGTAGGCAGAAAATGGTTCCAAGTACTCTATAGGAAAAAGGAATTGCTGAGCACATGAATAAAACAATAATGGAGCGTGCACGGACTATGAGATTGCATGTTGGGTTGCCTTTAAAAATATGGGCATAGACTGTAAACACTATTGTTTATTTAATTAATAGAGGTCCCTCTAATCCTTTGGGTTGCGGTATTCCAGAGGAAACATGGAAAGGTAAGAAGGTGAGTTATTATTTTCTCAAAACCTTCGGTTGTGAAGAATTTGCACATGTAGATTCTGAAAATAGAACCATGCTTGATGCAAAATCAAAGAAATGTATATTTGTTGGATATGGCATTTATGAATTTGGTTATAGGCTTTGGGATTTTGAAAATTAAAAAATTGTGAGAAGTAGGGATGTCATATTCAATGAGAAAGTTTTGATTAAAGATCTATTGTTGCAGCATGAGAAGAAAGAAAATGATTATGTAGTGTTGGATGATATTCCAAACAATGATATTTCAGTGGTTCCTCATGCTGGCCAACAACAGCAACAACAAATACCACAAACTCCTGTTAGACAATCTTCAAGGATAAGTAGACCTCCAGAAAGATTCTCTCCCTCTTTGTATACTATTTTGTTAACTGATGTTGGTGAACCAGAATATTATGATGAAGCTATGCAGGTGGATACCAAGGTTCAGTGGGAGCATGGAATGGAAGAAGAAATGGACTCCTTGCTGAAAAATCAGACTTGAGAATTATGCAAGTTGCCTGCAGGTAAAAAGACTTTATCAAACAAATGGGTTTATAGGCTGAAAGAGGAGGATGGAGGTAAGAAGAGATTTAAAGCCATATTAGTTGTAAATGGATTTGCACAGAAAAAGGGTATTGATTTTGATGAGATTTTTTCTGCAGTTGTTAAAATGACTTCTATTCTTATTATTTTAAGTATTGTGGTTGTTGAAGATTTGCATTTAGAACAACTTGATGTTAAAACAACCTTTTTCCATGGTGATTTGGAAGAGGAAATATATATGGACCAGCCACAAGGATTTGAGGTCAAAAGTAAGGAGAAACTAGTGTGCAAATTGAATAAAAGTTTATATGGCTTGAAGCAAGCACCTTGGAAATGGTACTTGAAATTTGATAGATTTATGGCTGAGCAAGGCTACAACCACTGTAATTCTGACCATTGTGTTTATTTTAAGAGGTTGGATAATGATAGCTACATTATTATATGTTTATATGTTGATGAAATGCTTGTAGCGGGGTCTAACATGGATCACATAAGTGAGCTAAAACAACAGTTAGAAAAATATTTTGCTATGAAGGATTTGGGGGCAGCAAAAAAAATCCTTGGTATGAAAATTTGTAGAGATAGGAAAAACAGACAATTGTTTTTATCTCAGGCTAATTATGTTGAAAAGGTGTTGCAGAGATTTCATATGGAGAATGCAAAAGCTGTCAGCACACCTTTGCCTAGTCATGTTAAATTGACTAAGGATATGTGTCCAAAGACACAAGAGGAGGAAGAAAAAATGTCCAAGGTACCATATGCTTCAACTGTAGGAACTTTAATGTACGCCATGGTATGCACGAGAATGGATATTGCAACTGTCGTAGGAGTTGTTAGCAGGTATTTCATCCCAGAGTTGAGCATTGGAATGCGGTAAAATGGATTCTCAGGTACTTGAGAGGTACATCTAATAAATATTTATATTTTGGGGGCTCTAACACTGATTTAAAAGGCTATGTTGACTCAGATTTGGTAGGGGATATAGATACCAGGCGGAGTACCACAGGTTATGTATTTATAGTTGGTGGGACAACACTGAGTTGGATTTCTCGATTGCAAAAGGTGGTTGCTTTATCCACCACAAAGGCAGAGTATGTTGCTGCAACAGAGGCGGCAAATGAGATGATATGGCTACAACTTTTCATGGATGAGTTGGGAAAACAACAAGATGGAAATTACTTGTTTGCAGATAGCCAGAGTGCTATACATCTTGCAAAGAATTATGCCTTGCATTCTAAAACAAAACACATACAGTTGAGATATCATTTCATTCAATCGGTGTTGGAGGATGGACAGGTCAAGCTGGACAAGATACATACAGATGTCAATCTAGCAGATATGTTTACGAAGGCGGTGACAAGGGAGAAGCTGAGCTCCTCTTCAGCTTCAGTTGGCCTTCAAGGTTGAATTTAAGTATAACAGAGTAGCAGGGTCCAAGGTACTTATTTCCAGTGGGAGCTATAATTGCAGCAGTGTCATCCAGGATTAGTCTCCAAGTAGGAGATTGTGTTGGTGTGGAGCCTGGTTAGTCTCCAAGTGGGAGATTATTGGTATATGGTGACTGATCATGCTATACTATATAGCCCATGGTATACTATACACCCCAACATGTATCCTTGTCGGGGTCTGGGGCTGGGTTGGGCCCCGAGCAGGGGTTCGGGGGCGGCAGCTCCCAAGAATAATTTTCCTCCTACTTTTTCGCGTCATCACTGAAAAAGGGAAAAATCAACGAAAAAGAAAAAATCCGATTTTGTAGAACCCAAAAATCTGGAAGCTTCTAATCTTGATAAAAAGGGGTTCAGATGGGTGTTACAGTATAATGAAAAACACGATTATTCACAAGATTGTAATAGGTTTTTGCACTGGATAATAAAATCATTGGATGGCTGCGGTTTGGTGGATGGAGCCCAGATTGGGTGAACCACGTTAAATTCTCTGTGTTATAATTTATTCTGTGTGTTTTTAGTTTCTCTGTTTATTACTTAATTTGCATTTAATTGTTAGATATCTTCCTTTCTAACCCTAACAGCACTGGCTCTAGAGGTAGGGAAACATGATGTGGTGGTAGAGGTAGTGGTGATGGAGGTGGATCAACCAAAGGGGGAGAGGCAAGATGAGGAGGAGGATATGGGGAAGGTTGAGCACATCCTATGAGAGAAGATTGTCGCAGTAGAGGATGGGTTAGAGGATGTACCCATCAAATATGGAGAGGGCAAGGTGGATCAAGGAGTATAGGATTTGCAGGCCTGGGTGTAGGAATTGGAGGCTGAGTTAAGGACACTACAGGTGGAGAGAGATAGACTCTGCATAGATTGAGACACTCTACAAGATGAGAGAGATGTTGCAGTGATCATAGCACATCAGGCAGAGTAGAGGAGTCTAAATTTTATGAGGTTGACGTACCACCTGAGCACAGGGAACCCAGGCACTGAGCAGTGGACAGTCCCATAGTAGGTGATCTCATAGTAGGGGAGAGAGTAGTGGGGGAGTCTTAGGACCAACACAGACATGTCCCTATAACAAGCCACCATCAGAGTCTAGGCCACCAAGGTCACCACACTGATCACCTTTTGGAGAGCATGGCAACTCAAGCTAGGGCCTATTTTGACTTGTATCATGACACTTGTATTTTTTCTATCGAGCCTATGAGCTCTATTTTTAGAGATACATTATGACATTGTACTGTGACACATTTTAAGCGATATATATATGATAAATGATTTTTGGCGATGATTTATATGATGTGCAGTTTATTGTAATTATGTGTTTATTATGTCATGGATGATATGTGCTTTATGATGTTTATGCAATCTATATGATGATGCAATGGTTTTATATGGTAATGCTTAAATGATTCCTAGATGGTAGATGTATGCATTTATTGTTATGATGTTATGGATTCCATTTATATGCCATGTGATGCTTATGATTATGAAATGTAATGTCATTTTATGTTTATCTGATGCAAATGTAAAATGTATGCAATATGATAAATGGTCATAGATTGTCATTATGGATGTTTATATGGATCTTATGATTATGAATGCAATGGATGCTTATATGGATGCCTATATGCCTATATGCCATGTATATTTTTGTATTTTCTGATGCAATGTATATGATTTACTATGTATGATTGATAATACCCATATAATGTTTCTAACATGTATGTGTATGCAAGATATTTATTTTGTGTGTCACAGGACATTGTCAAAATGCAGATGGAAGAAATGTTAGCATGAAATACATGGATGTTAATATAGAAGAATAACTTCAATATTTTACCAAATACATAATAGGCCTTGCATTAAATCATCATTAGGTGGTAAAATGAAAAAAATGGACAAGTTACACCATGGTATGACATAGACCTAGGTGTGCAAGGTCATCCACTTGCAAAATAGACAGTCGCAGACAAGGAATGTCCTGACTCATACTAAGGACAAAGTTGCCCTAGTCTTTTTACCAAGGCAATCTGTAAACATGAATCAAAGAATAGAGTCATGAGACATCATCGCTCCTCTAAATCCTTCATGGGATATCCTCGAGGAAGCTAGTAACCTGACTCAAAGACAAACCAAGAAAAAGATAAGACAAAAGAGACCACAAGGTCAACATCCATTTAGAGTATTTTCCAAAATATGATTGTTTGACGTTTAATTGACTAGGTGATTGACGGGTTGATTGTTTGACAAAGTCTAGTTTTAGGAGAGGAAACATGTCGTATAAGATGTCAAGTGTGGTTTCGATCATGTGACCACTTGTATAAGTCAAATGATTGATTTTGACTTAAATGATAATGTATGATTTCAGGAAGGACACATCCTATATAAGACATAAATTGACTGGTTTGATGTTTGACTATTTTACTATTCTGGCAATTTACTTGGTTTGACTGAGTGACTTTGTTGGTTTGCTGCCTTGTTAATATGTGACTTGCCTGATGTTTTTGACAATTATTTGTGTCTAAGTTGAAAATGTTTGATTTATTATTACTAATGCGAAAAACCCTAAAGGACCAACCTAGGTGGCCTAGAGAGCTCATCGGCAGATGGCCTTGCCTACATAACAATGCGTAGAGACCTCATAGTTCGACTAGACACGACTTTGTTCTATTTACAAAAGACTAAGTCATGATTTTATTTGACCAAACCTAAAAGGTGGCCTAATGCCTTGGGGGCACATCGACAGATGGCCTTGCCTACGTTAAGTCACAAAGGCAACGTAGTTTGACAATGACATGGACCGACATGACTAACTTTGACTCTATTTTTAGGATTTTTGTGAGTTATTTGAATGTTTTTTGTGTTTTCATCATGTTTTGATTTTTTTCGATTTTTGGGGTTTTATGATTTTTTTTTCTTTTTGAGAATATTTGATTTTTTTTCTTTTTGAGGATATTTGATTTTTTTTTATCTTTTTGATATAGCGGCCTCTGATAGTAGGTATAAGATCAAACGACGTAGGTCAAGTATTTTCCCCTAGTTGGGTATAAGACCAATTTATTAGGAGTGGAATGGGATGAGATATGAAAAGGAAAAAGGACGCATGATGTCAATTGTTCCTGGTTATGGATAGGAAAACCAATCATTGTCATGGGTGATATGGGAGCGGTGAATGATAGTGAAAAGTAAAGTTGGAATGATGGTAGATGATAGAGAAAATTCAACTACACATAGCACTTGTCTGCTAGGTTTTCACCACGGTACTTATCCAAAGCACCACTGAAGTGGTTTTCACTATTGGATGAATTATTTATCTTTACTATTTTTTTATTTTTAATTTTAATTTTTTGTGTTACCAAGACATGTGTTTGTCAGGATTTCATCAAGGTATCAATTTTTTTCATTTTTCTATTTTTTAATTTTTTTTTGTATTTTTTTGGTGTTACCAAGACACTCGTTTGCTAGGTTTTCATCAAGGTAACAATTTTTTTGATTTTTTGATTTTTTTTGTTACAACAAGACTTTCTGAAGCTATGTGTAGAATTTGTGCAAGTGCAAACTGTTGATCAATTCTGACAAGGGTTCCCCTTCAAGAGTTGAGAGTTGATATGCTCCTTATCCAAAGGTTGTTGTAACAATATAGGGACCCAACCAATTTGGCTAGAACTTTCCTGGATTCTCTCATTCTGCTTGATTATTAGGATTTTCTATTAAGACCAGGTCACCAATTTCAAAATGTTGGTTCAAGACTTTCTTATTGTAGCTACGACGGAGATCGTTTTGATATGCTTGAAGATGATCCAATGCTTTTTGTCTACATTCATCTAAAAGTTCCAACTCGTGTAGCCTTGCTACTCGGTATTCCTCATCATCAATATTCCCTTGCATGGATACCTGTAGGGAAGGAATTTTGACCTCAATAGGTAAGATAGCTTTAGAACCAAAGACTAGGGGATATGGAATGGCACCAGTAGGAGTGTGAATGCTGGTATGGTTGGCCCATAAGGCAGGGTTAAGTTGAAGGTGCCAGTCATGACCAACATCATTGATATTATTTTTGAGGATTCTAAGGATAGTCTTATTAGACGCCTCAGCTTGGTTGTTACCTTGTGGGTAATATGGAGTGGAGAAATGGTGTTGGATGTGGAATTTCTCGTAAAGGTGGCAGACTTCTTGGTTTTTGAATGGTCAAACTTTATCAGTGATAATGGATTGAGGAACACCATAGCAACAAATGATATAGTTGAGGATAAACTTAGAAATTTGTTTTCTAGTTGTGTATGTCATAGGAATGGCTTCAATCCACTTAGTGAAATATTCGGTCTCGATAATGATGAATTTATGGTCATTGGAGGAGGTAGGATGAATCTTACCTATGAGGTCAAGTCTCTATTGGGCAAAGGGCCATGGTGATGTTATTGGGTGCAATTCTTGTGTTGTGCATGTATCAAATCTCCATGTATCTAACACTATCAACATCTTTTGATGAAGATATAGGAGTCTTTTTCCATTGTAGTCCAATAATAACCATTCTTGTGATCTTCCTAGCTAGGGTTGGACCACTAGAATGGGATCCACATATACCATTGTGTACCTCACACAAGGTTTTTTGTGCTTCTTCAGCCTCGAGACATCATAAAAGGGTGTCCCCAATGATGGTGTACTTGAAGGATCTACAGATAAATGTCTTGTGTTGGTTAGCGAAAAGGTCAGGGGAAAGGAGATGGTCATGGAGGTAGTCATATATGTCTTTGTACCATGGGGAATTGGGACCAACGAGTTCACAAACCATCTTGAAAATTATGGATGTCGAAGGCAGGGATCAACAACTATTCTACTAGAAACTCGAATTCAGGAACATTATTTGGTATGTCGAAGAGAGAGTCGATGGTAGTCATAGCATCTACTACTTTATTCTAAATACGAGGTACTTGATGAAAGAGGATTATGTCAAAATATTGTTTGAAGTTGTCTACCATTCATTTGTATGGGGTGAGTTTTTCATAGAACTGATGTCGTAATCATCATTGACTTGTCGGATTACAAGTTGAGAGTCACCATATACTTGCAAATATTTGATCTTCCATTTGATTTCCATATGAAGGCCTATGAGGAGGGCCTCATATTCATCTATGTTTTTTGTACATGGAAAGGCAATTCTGAATGACTTAGGAATGGTATCACCTTGCGGGGCGATAAATAGTATGCATGCTCCATAATTGTGGTTTGTGTGAGATTCGTCAAAGTATAGCTTCCATGTTGTTTTTGTGTCTAAAGTGAAAATAGATTCATTTGGAAAATCTAAGACTAATGGGTGATCAGCCTTAGTTGGTGCATCTATGAGTTGATCAGCAATGACATGTCCTTTTATTGCTTTTCTTTTGGCATATTGAATATCATATTCACTAAGTATTGTGACCCACTTAGCTAGTCGTCCTATTAGAGCTACCTTACTGAGAAGATACTTTAATGGGTCTATCTTAGTAACCAACTTTGTTTGATGGTTCAACATGTAGTGCCTTAGTCATTGAGTAGCAAAGACTACCATAAGACAAGCACGTTCTATGGGACTGTAATTTAGTTCATAAGCAATCAAGGTGCGCCTGATATAGTATATTGCTCGTTCACAGCCTTCATCATCATTTTGTGCAAGTAATTCCCCCAGTGCAGATGTAGTTGTTGAAATATATAGGATAAGAGGTCTCCCATCGACAGGTGACATTAATACTAGTGGTGTAAGTAGATAATTCTTGATTTGTTGAAAAGCTTCCTGACATTTATCTGTCCATACAAATGGTACCCCTCTTCTGAGTAAATGTTGAAATGGATGTATCTTGTCAGCTAATTGTGCTAAGAATCATCTAATTGATTGGAGTTTTCCTTGAAGTGTCCATAGTTGACTGATGTTGGTTGGGGGAGGCTTGTCAATTATAGCTTTGACTTTTGTTGGGTCTACTTCAATGCCTCATCTGGAGACTATATAACCCAGGAGCTTACCTAATGTCACTCCAAATACACACTTTTTAGGATTGAGTCTTAATTTATATTCTTCCAATCTTTTGAAAATCCTGTCCAAGACTCACAAGTGGTTAGCTCTTGTCAATGACTTAGCTAGTAGATCATCCACATAATCCTCCATCAGGGTATGCATGAGGTCATGGAAAATAGTGGTCATGGCACGTTGATATGTAGCTCTAGCATTTTTAAGTCCAAAAGGAATGACATTCTAGCAATGGGTTCCCCACAGACAAGTGAAAACTATCTTATGTTGATATTCAAGAGCAATTCTTATTTGATTATATCCCAAGAAGCCATCCATGAGGGACAACATCTCATATCTAGCTGTAAAGTCCATGATTATGTCAATGTTTGGCAAAGGGAAGTCATCCTTAGGACATGCCTTGTTTAAGTCTCAAAATTCTATAAAAATGTGGATGCCACCTATTGGATTTTTCACTAGCACAAGGTTGGAAATCCACTCTGCATAGTCGATAGACCTGATAAAGCCAACATCCAATAAGTTATTTAGTTTAGTTTTGACCAATAAAGCAATTTGTAGATGCATCTTTCTAAGCTTCTTCTTGACTGGTTTGGCATTGGGGTGCAGTGGAAAATGATGTAATTTCAACTCAGGGTCTAACCCAAGCATGTCAGCATAATACCAAGAAAATTTAATATATCACTCTGTGAAAAAAGTGTTAAACTCTAGTTTTTCAGACTCTATTCATGATGTAGGAAAGTGGATAATTCAGGGATTGTCTTTAGTGCCAATATTGATCTCCATGGATTTCTCAATAAGCATTCGTGACTTCTCTTGGGAAATGGGGAGAATGCCCAACCCTCCATCCTTGGGTGCCTCCGAGCAGTTTTCACCCTTGGATACATCTTTTCTTTTTACTTTTCATGGGTTAAAGGTTCCTTTCAGTTTTCACCTAGAGACTCGTCATTATTTTTTTCATTTTTTACTTTGTTATTTTTACTTTTGCGACTAGAGGGGTGGATAGACTCCCCAAAGTATGCCATATGATCCAATTCAATGGTAAATATAGTCTTGTGACCACCACTAGGAATTCCTTCTCTCAATCCCATAAACTAAACAATTGCTTTATCGTTCTCGAATACATCTAAGACAAGAGGTACCTCTTGATCCCAATCAATGAGTTGAGGATAAACTAAGGGTATGCAATCATTGATATCATCAAGGTTTGGGATGGGTATAGTATTTAGATGAAAGTATTGTGAGGGTCTCGGATCATGGTATCAGATAGGTCAAGGTCGGTGAAGACTTTGTCTAGTTCATATTCACTAGTTGTACAAGAGTTCAACTCATATTCATTGGAATCGGTTCCAATGTGGTTGTCATTGCATGTGTCATATTGTTCATGGGTGTTGGGTATTGTAGATGTCTTGATAACCTTATAAACACTCACTTCCTCACCTAAAGGTATTGTGGTACTAGAAATGCCAATCTTGATCGATTTGAACCTAAGGCCTAGAACTTTTGGTTGTTTAGACACTGTGACCAATGACATAGTGAAGGTTAACTACACTCAATCCATACATATTTAAGGCATATTTAACCCACTAATCATTAATCCCAATAAGATCATTCATTGTAAACAAAGACAAAGAAGCCATTAAAACTAACATTCTAAATCATGAAAGCTTGAAAAACCTCTAATCTAAGACATTGAAACTTATCCTATTGGGGGAGTGGTGTTACATTGATGTGGAATGGTGACCCTTTCCCAATCCCTTGGATAATGGTGTTTTCTTTTCATGTAACAAACTTGGTCATAGGGCAACTAAGTGTAGAAGTAAAATGAATCAGTTTTCTGGACAATGTTTTTCATGCAAGAAATTTGGACATAAAGCCACTGAATGTAGATCTCAGGTGAGAATGGTTAGTCAATTGATGATGAATAGGTTTAATGGAGGAAAAATGAATCAATCCTTTAATGGCTACTGCTATACTTCTAGCAAATTTGGACACAAAGATAATTAATGTAGATCAAGGGTTAATGGAGGTCAGACAAATCAGAAAAGTGTTGTCTGCTATAACTGCAACAAACTCGGACATATCTCAAAAGTTTACAAAAGTAAGAAAGGAAAGCAGTCTGCTCCGGTAGAGAAAAATGAGCCAGTGAAGAAAATTGACAAAGAGGAGGTGAATCAAGAGATGAATAAGATATGGAGGAAGAAAGAAGAAGAGCCAGAGACAACAGATGTGTTTGTGCCCTCATTCGGTACAGAAAATTCCTCTGGGAATTAGACCTAGCATGGTCTTAGGGGGAGCATTAAAATAAAACTATACAAACTCCCTGGATGAATGGCATGTTAGATGTTGGCACGAGGATATATTGTAAAAAATGAGTAAATAGAGGTTAGGGAAAGGAAACCAGAAGAAAAATTGTAGGCATGTTCTCTTATGGATCGATTTAGGGTTTATAGTGCAAAGAAACAAGGGTTTCATTAGCTTTTTGAAGTCTGCCACATTTAATGCTAATTAGGGAAAACCACTAGTGTATAAAGTAAAATTCATAAGTTTTCTTGAATCACTTGTGCACTTGAAGAGTTTGAAAAATGACTTGGAGCAATCCTAAAGCAATTATGAGGTAACTTGAAGGAATTATTACAGATAATTAGGAGTTATTTCTCAGTTTACAAAGGGGAAGAAGGGAAAAGGAAGAAGTTTTTTTGAAAAATAACAAATTCAAGAAAGATAAGCACGATGATGGATAGAGGATCGAGTGGAAATATTCCACTGAAGCTGAAGGGTGTTGAATTGGAAGAATTCAATCATAGGAAGATGAAGGAAATGGAACTAGGACTGAAGGCAAATGAATTGTAGAGCATAAAAACCCTAGGTATGGATTTATGGGGAGAATTTCCCTGGTTTGTAGACAAAGAATCTATCTTGTTCTTGTTAATTCAATTCAAGAATGACAAAATTATGTTGGAAAAACCCTATCTGATCACGAAGGAGGCAATCGAAACTACTATTGGTTTATGCAGTGTCGGGGACCTCCCTGGGAAGAAAATTGTGATATACAGAGATGTGGAGGAACTTACTGGTATTGAAAAAGACCCTTGAGCTCTATTGATAAATACTATTGTTGATTCTATTCTAAGGTATGTTGCGTATAACATCTCTTATAAAATCTATTTTAGAAATCGTGAAGGTTTGACTTTGGCTATTGATGTATATCTTGCACACATGATGGTTAAGGAAAACAAGCAGTTTGATTTGT
Organism: Sequoia sempervirens; assembly: GCA_007258455.2. NCBI lineage: Eukaryota > Viridiplantae > Streptophyta > Pinopsida > Cupressales > Cupressaceae > Sequoia > Sequoia sempervirens. The sequence goes on along the minus strand of VDFB02105785.1, from coordinate 273,948,919 downwards.
GTAGCCTATTACTAGAAAATCTATTTGAGAATGTTAGAATGTCCTTGGTTGAGGGCTATCCTTTTCAGTTTGGTTCGTTGCTCATATGTTTGATATTTTACTTTCTGAGCTCACTACTGGGTAGAGAGAATGTTGAGTGGGAATCTGGTATCCTTGTCGGAAAACAAGTTTATAGGTATTTGGAATCGATGGAAGAAAATGTTAGTGTTTGCAGAAACTATTTCACATCCCTGAAGATGAATTTATGCTTCGGTATTTTAGTACCTAGTCAGTTTGAAGTGGTCTCCTCATCTGGTAAGAAAAAATTGGAAGTTGTCATTATTGAATCCTCTCCGGAATCTAAAAGGAGAAAAACTATCACAAAAGATGTCATCACTATATTGGAAGAAAAGAATAATGAAGAAGATTTTTTGTCTGGATTTGACCTCTTTGATCCAGAGGATATACTGATGATGTCAGATAAAGGTGATATGAAGAAATTCGGTGAAATGTGGAGTGCATGCTCTCCGATCGAAAGACTTAAGATTGATTTATTATTTTCTCAATAGGGGTATTTCAGTTTCAGATGTGTCTAACTTATTACTAGATGATCTAGTAGAGGTTATTGAAGAAAGAACATTGTTGGAAGGACCCAAAGGCCACAAGTTTGAAGCTATGATTGAAAGAAGATGTGTAAAATCCAAAAAAATATTATCTAAAAACATTAATGAGACAAGAGAATGCATCAAAGAAGCATCTGAAATCTACAAGTATTATCTTTTATGGCTAGCAACTGTTGAAAATTTTAGAAGCAAAATTCAAGCCATTGAATCTGAGATGACTTGTATTGGAAAGAGTTTTGATTTCTTCAAAGACAAGAATGGAAAACAAAGAATAAGAGTTGGTGAATTGCAAGTGGAATTGTTGATTGCTCAGAGGCAAATAGAAGACTTGGTTAAAACCTTCTAGATGGTTAAAGAAATTGTTGAAGTTTAGTTGGACCATCTCTCTAGAATACTCTGACGCAGAAGATTGTGAACGAAAATGTTTGTCTTCGGACCATACATCCTCTTTTACGCAGTTGTCTTTATTGGATGGTATGAGTGGAAGGATGAATTCAGTTGTGCTTGCTCGGAAAAGGATTCTTCCGAACATAAGAGATAGGTACAAGAAAATCTTTCATGCAAAAAGTGTCATTTTCACATGAATGTTTCAAATGGGGAGTTGGAATTTCTTTGTATGTACAATGTTATCATATACATACGTTTACATCCTATTTTTGGTCGCCCTTTTCCATTGATGTCAAAGGGGGACAGAGGTGTGCAGAGAGGAGTAAAAAGGAAAAGGACAATGTTGTTAAGGGGAAAGAAGGTTGTTTTAAAAATTTTGGCACATGTTTCCATCAATGACAAAGGGGAAGATTGTTGGAAGAATGAAGAAGAATGGATAACTATAAATTTTTTGTGTTGTCATCGACATCACCATGTTATACGGGTTGCGACTGCAAGACTATGTCATTATTTGATCTGGTATTTTGGTCTGGTATCTGAATCGGTATACAGTTTACATCCTTTGGTATTTTGGCCCACAATACTCTACAGTTGATGGTTGTTGCTTGTCATTTTTGGAAATAGTTTATGGATATTGAAAGAATGTATGTTCAGAATCTCTCATGCTCAGGTACTCGTATGGTGTATCGGCATTATTTTTGTTGATTGCATTTTTCTATTAAGCCCATCTCTGGTCAACCTCTTGGATAATTGGTGGTATGGTGAATTAATTTTGTTTTGTAAATATATGTGTGACCTATCTTAGATCCATGTCAACATGATGTAGCGTGTTGAGCATTTGAATTGTCTTTGGAATATTTTGTGAATGCTTGATGTCGACAATTGATGAACAAGGATTGCATCTAATTAGGGAAACCTAATTGATGCTTGTGAATAGGTTAGATATATATGTTAGACAGTTTTGAAGATCGTAGCGATGAGGAGAGAAAGGAATGACATCGATGTGAATGTGAAGAAGTGCAAAAATGATGAAGTGTGTTAAATCAATCTATTGAGCATCACTGGAGCTATATCAACACTTGTTAGGTGCACTCTCATCAGTTCATTTTGGTGGTGAAGTCAATTTTGTTTTGTAATCCTTTTTGTAGGTAGTGAGCATCCTTGTGTAAGCAGTGAGCTTTTGTATCTGGACAGTGAGTCCTACTCAAGGTAGTGATCCCTTTGGCATTGAGCCTTATATATTTGGTTTTTTCTATCACTTTATATTGTGAGTTAATCCTCACCATGGTTTTTCCCTCATTGGGTTTTCCACATAAAATCTGGTGTTCATTGTGTTGATTTTGCTTTCTGTTACCTGCATTTCATGTTCATACTTAATAACATAATAGTGTGGTTGTGAAGTTGATAAGTGTTTGAATTTTTGTATTTGAATTTTGTGACAACTGATTCACCCCCCCTCTTAGTTTTCTTGTGCCTCTTAACATAACTATCATCAAAAATACATATACAAGAGGCTATAAAAAATGATCCAATGAATGTATACATGTATACAATAATCAAGATATACAACAAAAAGGTGTCTACAAAATCGAGGGGAGGTCTATCCCTAGATGCTTTTGTCACCATCTCTTGGCTGCCCTGGCTGCCTAACAGAGGTGGAGGCACTTGGCTGCACCTAGCTTTGGTGCTCAAAATTAGGTTGTTGATGGTGTGGTGAGATGTCTATGTAGTACAATGTCCGCTAGTATGCCACCTCCTCCCTCGATAACCCATACAACTACACTGACAATATATGTCCAACTAGTCCCTTGTGCTTGTTGAGACTATTGTTGAGAGACAACCTCTAACTACTTTTATTGGTTGAATTCTTGTGCCAACTAAACATCAGATTTTTGTCTAAGCTGGCACTCATGGTCTCTCTCTGTCATCACTACCACAACCCATTATCAAGCCTAATCCTGCTCAGTTGTCACTACTTGTAGCTACTATCTCCACTGTTGTATCTATGCATCTAGGGGATCTGGCCCCGATGGTGGTTGTTATACGAGTGGTTGTTGTGCAGGTGGTTATTGTACATGTGGTTGCTTATGTAGTGGAGGTGGTGGTGGAGGTGCATCAGGGACCTGTCCATCATGCTAATGGCCATCCTAGCCATCTTGTCCTCTACCCTACCCTCTACCTTGCCCATCTTGATGCTGACCTTGACCTCTGCCTACTCCCCTCCCTCTCGACCTCCCTCGAGGAGGAAGGTTTTATGTTGCTATTTTTTATCTAACTTTTTCATTTGGTGCTTTCCTAATTTGGAATGCACAAAAGGTGCAATTTTGTGATTTTTATAAATGTGTCACCTTTTTTGTGTCACAAATTTGTGCACACACCCTAAGAATCTTTCAGAAAACTTCAACTTTTAAACTATGATCCATAATAAAACTCATAAAACCCTAAGTTCCTTAAGGGTGGCCCTCATTCTAGCATCAATTCTATAGACATGGTTGTTATGCACACCAAAAGGTGGATAAATCTTTGCTCAAATGAACAAAAGAACCTATATTTACTTGAAAGAATCACTAATATTTTATGGCTAAAGATGATCTTATCTATCTCAAGTCTTGGGAATGTCAGGTCTTGACGTACTAGGTTCACTCAGGGTTCATTGTGCAAATTTATTGTTAATCACGAGGGGTAGATCTAGTTTTTAAGTTTAATGGTGGTTATAGCAAATAGAGTATTGCAAAGATATAGTAAATTTAACATATATTGCTCCACAACTTCATGAATATTATTTACAATAATATTTCATGAATTCAAATATTTCAAAATATTTGCAGGAAATATTTAATATCTAACTAAAGAAACATGTAAAATCCTAGAATTAAAGATCTTCTTGCTATTATCCACACATACATAATGAAATAAACTAAACCAAAGAAAAACTACTCTACACTTCTCTAGATTGCTTCACAACTAGGTATAGAATGATGCAAGAGTTAAAAGAAACAAGAGATCATTTATCACCAAATAGTGTCAATATGCACCCAAATCTAGTCCAACACATTGGCTTCTTTGATAGGAACAAACAATTAGCTATGTAAGATTTCATATCAGGAAATAGCTTTAAAATTGGCTTTGATATTAGTAAACTTCAATGGAGCATACAAGTTTTTAAATTGGAATAGAAAATAAAATAGGAAACAGAAATAAAATTGGTGAAAAATGCTAATATGTTCACGTAGTTCTACAAATTCTAAACCTAAGAAAAAGAACAACTCTCGACCTTTTATAGAACACAGAATTGTCAAAGAGTTTCAAAAGCACATGGTTAAGTGAAGCTAAACCAATCATAATGTAGCATGTACCACATGATAGTTGGCAATAGGATATTTTCCCCCTATTCTAAAAATAGATCAAAGGTAATTTGGCTTTCTTTTCCATGCATACAAAGCTTGAGAGATTGAGGAAGAATGTATATAAGCCCCTCCCTCCTTTTTTCAAACAAAATGTAGGGACTAACTAGATATTCAGAGCGATCAAGAGGTGTAGACACTTAAAAATGTCCCGAATGATATACACACTTGATTTCGATATATTAACACCATTTTATCCTAAAATCTATTCTCTTTTTTCTTGTTTGATTAAATTAACCTAGTTAATTAATCAAAGGCCTCATTTTCATCTATTAATTTGATTAATCTAATTAGGTTAATTCATACCCCTTTCATGCTAACCTTTCGTCATGTTAAATTGGATAAATCAAAATATTTAATTTTAACATCCTAAGTCCTCTCATTTAAATTAAATAACCTTAATTATTTAATTAAATATCATATCGATCCCTTTTCATTAAATAAGTCAATTATTTAATGGATATCCTAAATTCCTCTAAATTGCATAATTGAAACTTTGTTTTAATTATAAAATTACTAATTAATTCTAACTCTCCCACTTGTAACAGAATATTCCTTGAGAATATTCCTCCTTTGCACATTCCTCCAAAAGGGAATATTCTCATGGAATATTCATTCCCTCTTCACTCATTCAAAAAGGGAATATTCTAGGGTAGAGGGCCTAGCTCAATTAGCTAAAGCATCCTATTGCAGGCAAGAGGTCACGAGTTCTATTCTCTCCCCAAACCCATGGTACTAGAGGGCGTGTCATGTCAGTACCACTGGTCACGTGAAAAAGGTTTACCAGGTGCACTACAGTTTATAGGGGGATGGATACCCGACTGATTCTTGCAGTCTAAAAAAGGGAATATTCTTCCCTGTAACAAACTTTCAACAAACTTCTTGTGCAAGTTTTGAAAGTGTGCTTCTTTGCATGATTGTGAGCCCTTGATTAAATATCAACTTGCATTATCAACCCTTGATGTGAATCTAGATCCATGCCTCTCTTTTCTTTCCATCCTAACCATTGATTGATTCTTTCAATCTTGACCATCAATTTCTCATTTGCTCTCCTATAAATAGATCACTATTTGGAGACAAATGGATCCACCTTTTCAGAGAAAACTTATGTTGTTGAAAATCACTCTCATTTGCATCCATGTTTTATGTTCAAAAGAATTTTAGGGTAATCTTTATGCATTGTTAGCTTAGCATCCATTAATGGCTTCCATGATAACTTAGGTTGCATTCATTTAGTATATTATGAATCTAGGGCTTGCATATTTGAATCTTGTGCACATTTAGAATAGATTTGCATACACTTACTATGAATGGTGATCCTAGACCTACACAAAGACATACACAAAGACAAAGAACAAACACATTATTAGTCCAATATGCAAGTTAGAAACAACATTTCCCATAAGATTCATTTGAGATATCAAGAACAAGAAATAAATGAAGAACATGAATAAAAACTATCTAATCTTGCTCAAAATAAACAAACTCTCAATCCCATGGGGGAATTGGTGCTATTTTGATGTGGAAAATAGCCCTTTCCCAATTCCTTGCAAGCTTTGATGATCTTTGATGAAAATCCTCCATAACCTAGCTATGAAAGATGAAATGTGGATAAAAATGGATGAAAATGCCTAAGAGTGTGGACCCAAATGATCATGGTGATCTTACATGGATTGTGGATGATCAAATATAATAGAGGAGGTCTGTATTTATAACAAAGAAGGATGGAGGATTGAAGAATAGGATGAATGTGGGATTAAAGATGGATCAATGGCATTGTGCCACTTGGCAAGATGCTAATGGAAGGAGGTTGAACACATTTTGATCAATGTGCATTCATTTGAAATTTGAATTTGAAGAAGTGACATGTTTAGGGGGGATGTAAGAAGAGTTAAATGCCACTTGGCTCAATGCAAAGGACATGTAAGAGGCTTTTAATACCTTGTTGGAGAGGACGAGTCCTTTTGGAGGGACTTTTTGAATTTGAAGAATATTCCATCCTTGATGCCTTTTTGAATGAAAATGGAGGATTTAATAAATCAAACAAATTGATTTATTGTGCAAGTTGCAAAATCTAGAGGATTTGAGTGATTAGGATTAGGATTAATCAAGATTTGATTAATTTAGATAGAATTTAGCTGATTTGACAATTTGATTTAGATTTTAGGATTCAAATAAATCAAAATGAGAGGAATAATGATTTTAGACTTAATTAAATAAAGTTTGATTTATTTAATTAAAGAGAATGGTGTTTGATTTTGTAGACACGCAAAATTAGCATCATGCATAACCATATTCCATTCAACAAATAAATCAAGTTTATTTATCAATCTCCTAAAGTCATCAGCTTAAATCAAATAAATCAAACTTGATCCTATCATCATCCCTTTAATTAAATAAATCAGGACTTTATTTAATTGAAATCCAATTCATATTTCTCTCTTTGATTTGATTTAAATCCCTAAATCAATTCAAATTGGTCAAAACATCCTAATCATCATTAATTTAATCTAACCATGATTAAATGCTAATCTTACCCACTTGCATTCTCTAGATATCTCCACTTGCACAAATAAATCAATTTATTGATTTATTGAAACCCTCATTTTCACTCAACATGGCATTTATGGGGAATATTCCCTCAAATTTGAAAAATATGACAAGTTGATTTGTCCCTCCAACATTGCATTTATTGCTCATTTTCTTGTCCCCCACTCAACATTTACCCTCAAATTTGAATTCAAATTTCCCCCCTCTTGGGCACACTTCCCAAATCTTGCACATCCATTGGCCTATCACCATTTGACAAGTGTCCTCTTCTCATTGGTGGATCTTTAGTCCCACATTCACGCATTTGGCCAATCTCTCATCAAGAAAATTAATAAAGTAGAGGCTTCATCTTTGAGCAAATCCTCCACAATCTCCACAATCTCCACAATCTTTATGCAAAGTCATTCTCTTCACATGGAGAACTGATTTTTCCCATTGCATGCTCATCACCAAACTTATCAAGGATTGGGAAAAGGGCTTCTTTCCACATCAAAGAAGCACCAATTCACTATGGGATAGATATGTATCTTGTTTCTTTCATGCTTTCAATTTAGTTTGATTTGCTATCATGTTTAGGAAACATTTTGCATTATTTCATAGGAGTATTTAGCAAATTTGTATACACTTACCTTTTTTATGGATTTTAGGATGTTTGCAGATTTGAGAGGTGCTCACATATGGCGCTAGAAGGAGGCCCTCATTTATTTCATGCATGGGATTATAAATATAGAATCTCTATTTTTGTTCATATATTGTCTCTGTTTTTGTTTACAAAAGATGGATTAATGCTTCAAATAAAGATGCAAAGTTTTTGTCTCTATTCAAATAAGCTTTAATCATTTTGCAGATGATATACAATATATGCATGGATAGTTAAGGTATTTGTTCAAATACTTTTTTTTTTAAATCTGTGATTGCATTAGAGTCACTCCAAATCACGTCTAACTTTTGTTGACTTTCCTTGTCTCTACACCACTGTAAAGCAATACTATCTAACGTTAATTATTTGCAGGATTATGTCCACACCATAAAAGCTCGCAGATGCAACCACTTAATCTTTAAATACACATTCATTTTCTTTATATTTATATGTTGTGCCAATCATTATGCTTAGTTAAATTGTTACTGTGCACAAATGAGCTCTACACATGGAGTCGCCTGCCATTAACCTGAGCATCCTATCTAAGGTTCATCACTAATTGAAGGAAGACTTTCATATTCTTCCCATTAGTTTATTGCTAACATCTCCTACGCATAATTCACACACTCTTTTTTTAGGAATTCTTTTGGGGCAGTTCACACGTATTGTTTATATCTTATTCACCTGCCAATGTCTTATTCTGGTCGCACCCACCAAACGCATTTGATTGAAAATTTTCAACATTCATCTACTATTTTTAATGCACATCAGTAAGAAATAAACAAATAAACGCAACTCGCTGCCAGCCATAAATGTTATTCTAAAATACACATCTGCCGCCTTTTAGTATAACATGAAAATAATTAAGTAGTGTTGATATACTGCACAACGACAGGGAAGAAGGTAGATAATATCTTTAAGAGTTTAGTGGCGGGTCTGCCTATGGAGATGGGTAACGTAAGATGCAATGAATACAGACCAAAAGGATATAAATCTTATTCAGCCTGCCATAAAGACTTTCCACTGCCACTTCTGCTTAAAGAGAGCTTGTAGTAACGTGATAAGACACTGATCCAGCCAGCCGACACACTCATTTAAATGGCATAGGTTGTTCTCTCATAAGTATGGTAAGCTGATTCTAGTTTTATCTGTGTCATAAATGAATAGGACTGCAAACATAGGAATAGCCCATCTGATTTTTAAAATGATTCGCTTGAGCTAACCCTTATAGGAAAATTAAATATCTCACCTATCTACGTGGCATGTGTAATCCTGCAGGCGTTCTCGTGGCCCCTCTGGCAAATTTTGTCAGCAGATTAAAAAGTTTTAATGCATCTTCAGCAAACCCTATTGTGAATGAAACCTCTTTTTTATATATCTCAGAAGATGTCTTAAGTCGTGATAAACCTTGGCCTCCTTGTATTATCCTTGCCTTGTGACACTATGAGATTTATTTTTACGCTCTATCATTGATATTTGCTATTTTTTTGGGGCGCACGATGCTTTCTCATAAATTGGCTACTCTGCCTTTTCATTTTCTTTCTATTATCTAAGCATTTAGGAAAGTTTGCGGCTGCCAGTAAGTATGAAATTTTCCTCGTTATATGAGATTTTGGCAACGTCACCCCCATACTGTGGTTAGCACTTTAAAATTTCATTGACAATAAGAGCTATAGCCTGATCCTATAGGGTTCTTTGTTGGGCCTTAGAAAAGAAAGTTGTTATCACATTCAATGATTGACAAGATGGCTTGAGTGATTAAAAGCGACCCTCATAGAATCAAGCTAGAATAGTTATCTGTTTGGTTATAATGTGATTTGCGCTATGTTTGTTAATACAATTCTTTGTAAACAGATTTAGAAAACTTTAATGAGGGATGACTATAGAATTTATGTATCGTATAATCTATAGGTTCATATATTTTGTTGTTGTAATTAAAGAATGAAATTAGCAATAAGAATTCAATTATTTAAGGGTTAAGGAATTTTCTTTTGGTCTCAACAAGAAAGATAGAGGATTTAGTTTGAAAAGAGTGGTCTATTAGCAAGAAAAGTCTTTCTTAGCAAGTATTGCCTACTTTTGAATAAGACTTTCCTTACATTCATTGGAATCAAGGCCCTTATTAATGTGTCATTATGTGAAATCATTTAAGTTAATTGAATAACTTAGTCTCACATTATTTTATTTTCCATCTTATAGGTACAACGAAAACGAGGAAAGCAAAGAAGGTACGAAGGAAAACGAAAGAAAGCAAGGAGAAGGCTAATGAAGGAAAACGAAAGGGGGAGAAACGAGGAGGATATTTGAAAAAAATCAAAGTGTTTTTAAACGCTTTAAGTGTTTTTTTAACACTTCTTCACAAAATTGTTTATCTTTCATTTTTAGGACACTAATTTTCGTTTGGTTTTAAAAAGAATTTTCAAATTATTCTTGCAAAGGCTAAAATGAACTTTAGGATCACAACTTACTAGATTTTGTTTGGGATTAACAAATTGAACAAGGCAATTTCTCACACTTCATTTGGTGCTCTAAAAAATGAATCAAATCATTGCTTTGAAGGATAAAATGAATGTGTGCCTTTATTGTTTTGTAATTATTTACACAAAGTAATATCATCAAAAGACGTATGCACTTCTCTCGTGCCTCACGGTGATCTTGAGAATCAAAAGGCTTTTGGTGACATTAAGTTGTGTAAATAATTTCCCATACACACTTCGATTTGGGTTTAAAATTGAACAATATCTTGTGCGAGTGTGAGTAGGGGAATTTTCATGTATATTCTCTTTCTTTGTGCCATCAAAGATTGATTGAGTTATGGATTTTGTCTTTGCTTGCTTTTGTTTATCCTAGAGGGCCTTCCTTGGGGAAAAAGTACTCACCCAAGGGAACGACTCAACCGGTAACACTCTAAAGCCAAGAGTATTTCCAGCTGGGATATAAATGTGGATATTGGACGAAATGCCAATATCACGCGGTTGACTCTGACAAGATGGATCCGAAAGGGGACTCTTGCCACGTTGGGTCAACTCCTACAAATGGAAAGTTCGAACTAGAACCCTTGTTTTGTAGTGGCCTATTGATCCATTGAGTGAGTTTATCGAAGTGGTGCATTGGAACTTAGATTCCAATAAGTTACTTGCCATGTCTGATATTGGTTGAAATATAAAGGTTAAGACTTCATTCTTAACATACCTTTATATTTTGTCCTTGGTTTCATGTAAAATCATCTCTTCTACTACGAAGGGCATGAGGCAAGCCCACCAAGAAAAACGTACCAATTGAGCTAGGATGTTACATTTCTTATTTGAAAACACAGTGTGTTTATCGAAAACATTGGAAAACCAACATTCAACATCATCATCAAAATTTCAAACCCCTTAGTTAGAGAAAATACCTTTGAAAAAACCCAAGAACTATTGCTTACCTTGGGGATTATGTCCTTAGAGGTTTCTAAGTAATTGGGTTTACATCTTAAATTTGCTCTTACAAAGGTCAACATTAGGCAACCCTTGTCTTGATTTTTTGGAACTTCCACATACCACTTTGTGGGATGAAAAGAAGTTGTGACATTGGAAATTTAGTTTGAAACATAATCAAGTGTCTATTTTTGGTAAAAAGAAGTCATTAAAGCAAAGATAACAAATTGGACCCCACACATGTGCTTGATATCTTTTGGTCATATGATTTTCATCCAAACATTGGTCTTTTGATTTTGAATTGCTCTTAGAGAAAAGTGTGTTCTTCAATACCTTGGCCTAGTAAACAAAGTCTCTCTAAGTCTCTTAGAATCAAATCAAATGCTTCATCCATTCAAACATTTATCAATCCATCCCACCAAACAACATTAGAGCTTTGAAAACATCAATCTAGACTTGGGTAAATCATCAAACCAAAAATCACCTTGTTTAGTTAGGAGTATGGGGATGTATCCTTTCTCATACCTCTAATTAAATTAGCAATCCTTTGAACAAGTTCATCCTAAGATAACATCTTACATCTTAGGGTTTACAAGTTCATTATCCAAATCAACCAATCAAAATCAAACCCTAAGTCTAGCATTGATCTAAAGTTCCTAAACATTCATCACTCATATCATTTCCCCCTTTCATCCTTCATCTCGTCATTGGTCCTAAGAACCTTAGAGGTCACTTTTTCAACAAGGTCAAAACACAAGGAGAACATGGAATACAAACTTGATCCATACATCATGAGTAATCCAAATCTATTGAACGCTCAAAGCCTTACAATGCCTATTGATTATCAAAACTCACACTTATACAATCCATACATGGGATCATTGCCTTCGACAAACATCAATAGTACAACAAGTGTGAGTATTCCCAAATCAAAGATTGGAACACATTTCCCAATGGTAAATCTAAATCCAAACCTACAAGTCTGTCAACCGAACAATCAATGCATGAGCCTTCAAATGAACAACGTCATCCCACCAAATCCCTATAAGACAAATGAGAATGTACCAAGTAGAAGTTTTCCAAACACGAATCCAGAAAACTTTGGGATAAATATGATTCAAAATCCAAACAAGATGTTAACGACTCGAAATCAAGGCAATGAGATTCCCAACATCAACAATCTTCAATTTCAACCCATCATGCCAAATCTGAGAGTCATCCCAAATCAGAACATTGTCCAAAATCAAACACAAGTACACACTCCAAATCTGCTTAAACACAAGCCAAATCAACTATATCAAGGGAGTCAAGATCGAAATCAAGAACAAATTTGGCGAGATCAAATTGCTGCACTTTCCAAAATAGTTGAGTCATTGCGCCAAGGGAAATCTCCACCACCATTACCAACATCATTCCTTGGTTTAAGGCTTCCCCCTTTACCTAGCACCAATCACTCCATCCAAATCAATCCACCTAAAACCATCACGACAAATCCTTTGAATATACCATCAACATCACACCAATGGATGGTATCTAATCAAGCAACAACGTTGATCCCAAATCAAAATGTGGTCTCCCAAGGACCTATTACCTTGGTCATTTCGACCATCCCTATCACTTCAATCATTCCAACCACCGCTATCTCATCCATCACATCTCAACCCCTCACTACCATGATCGCTCCAAGCATATCTCAACCACTCATCACTACATCCAACACAATTCCAATTCCACCACCACTACCACCAAAACCAAACGCAGCAAGACAATATGAAATTGCGCTAAAAACTCACCAAGCCTACCAAAAGGCTATCCAACAATATCTAGCCACACAACAAGCAAGACAAGCTACCCAAGCTTCCCAAGCCTCTCAAGCTACCCAACAAACACAAGCACAAACACAAAAACTAACAACTGTTGAGAACAAGGATCAAGATCAATCCATCACTGAGCACCTTGAAGCTATGTCTACTTCATCTAATGATAAAATCAACATATGTCTAGAGTCACTTTTCAATCATCATCAAAATCCACCAACAACACCCAACAATGATCCAATTCAAGAAACGTCAACATCATTTGACCCTATGGTTAAAGACATTGGAAATCCCTCCACCACAATTCTTGAAAACAATGATCAAGGTCTCTCCATCGATGAGCACCTTGAAGATGTTTACACCCCATCCGATGATCAACTCACCATACATCAAGAGCCACTTTTTAGTGATCTCTTTCAAGGAGTGTTAGGATTATTTGATCCTATCGACATAATGCACGATCCATCAACCAATGATCATATTAAAAATGTCTCCACATCACCTTATGAGTTAGAGGACATATCTCAAGAATTTATTCCAAAGCATGATCAAAATCTTTCACTAAGGTCTAGCAATGGTCCTTTCCAAGACATGTTGACCCTCTTTGACCTTATGGTTACATATACTAAAGGAACCCTGAACTTGACACTTGAGGATATTGAACCACTTACCATGTCTAATGATGACATCCAAGAACCCTTTGAAAGCTATCCATCCTTTGAAACTCATCCATCTCAAGAACTTGATCTAAAGCATATCAAAAGAAACTCTGAAATCATTCAAGATCAAGAATTTGTATCTTCAAGATACTACAATAATCTAATGGACACTCTCCTATCTATGCAAGATGATCATATCCATGTAGCACATACTCCTCCATCTACCCATGAGATGCTTTCTATGGATGGACACGTAGATGATCTTCATTCAGAACATGATTCCTTTACTCCTGACATTACAACACAAAAGGAGAAGGTTATTGATAGTCAAATAGAGTTGTCAACATCAAGATCAAATATGTCCCAAAGTCAGATTGAGGACATCACGAATAAAGAAATTGAACATTATCCACTCAAGGAAGTAAATCAGATAGAACAAGATATTTCAGAGTCAGCATAGCATCCAATCGAAATAACATCATCTACGGTGGTCATTTATCAGAGAATTCACTCTAAACAGGAGCTCTTAGAACAGGTAGAATCAAAGCATGAAGGTACTACTTCTACCATACTGGCGGCAACTTCGTCTCAAGCAAACGTCAACATAGAAAGCACGAAGAGTCCTTATGATGAAACTAGTGTCAATACTACAACCAGCCACGTCATGAATCTTCATCCACCCATCACCCCATCCACAAATTGGGACCAATGTCAAAAGAAAGAATCGAATGAAAGTACGAAGAACGTTATCAAAGAAAAAGAAGCTGAGAAGCATAATGTAAAAATCAAATACAAATGGATACCAAAGAATACAAAGAAAGATCATCCTCATCAAACTCCATTAGTCAAAGAAACTGTGGGGCAAAATAAAAGAGGGAAAAGTATCCATCAAAGATGTCCACAAAAGAAAAAGCAAGCTTTTCTAGCGACGTATAAAGTGTATCAAGCAGTTGGTCCTGATTCCATGCACACTTCCGTATCCACCCATCATTGCTCATCTTCCCAAGTTTGGAGAGTCAAAGGTTCCAAACTGTCAACCAATCCATCTCTTATCCCTAAACACACTCCATCCACGCCTCCACGCATGATATCCAATTCTCAAATTGACCGTGTATTGGCAACGACCCTTCATCATAAGGATTTAGAAGGCAATCTATTACGATGTGCGCACAAAGACAAAGTCAACTCCGGTATCGACGAAGCAAATCATGAATCCCAAAAGTTGTATTCAAGTGCACGTATCTTAGCAAAGAAACTTCTTCGAGCAGGATATCGATGGCACATTATGTCAAGGGCATCTACATCAGCAACACCTTGTGATTTAGCATGAGCTTAAAATCTTTCAGAAAAACCAAAAAAAATCAAAAAAGAAAAAAAATCCAAAAAAAATTAGAAAAGGGATTGAAAACAGTAAAGAGAAAAAATCGTCCTCTAGTGAAAACCGCATGTGTGGCGCTTTGGGCAAGACCATGATGAAAACCTAGCAAACAGGCGTCATGTGTAGAATTGAGCATCTACGTGTGCCAGTTCAGGTGAAAGCATCTTATCCCATCCATAATAAAATCCAACATTCCACCCATCTCAACCATAATAAATCCATTCATCCAAAAACCATTGATCCAATCCATTTTCATCCATCTGCATACATAGTCCAAGTTATCTTAATCTTAATGAAATTTTGGGGCACACTTTACAGTTGCTTATGGTAAACATCTTGACATGGGTCATTTTCTTTGATCCTATCCTATCCAACGTTATTTGGGCCGTGAAGCATTATCCAAATGAGAATTCTTTATCCGAACACCTTATCTTATTGCAAGATAATCCTTGGCATCCTTTGCGTGCTTAATATATCCATCTGTCCATACACCTATCCAAGCATCTATCCACAACATTCCATACATTGCTAGACATTGGGGGCATATATTTACATCTTGCTTCTGGAATAAATCTTGGCCTATGTCCTCCAACTTATGTGGCGATTCGAACATTGGAAAATGTGAAACCAAATTGGTCAAAGAATCTGTAATCCAAAATACAAATCACTAGCCCATGGCATATTTTGACAAGAGATGTTCCTTATCAAGTCTTCATATTTCATCGAACATCAATCCAAACAATCACGATCAATCACATCTAGTTTTCACATTAATGTCGCATTAATCATTCAAACATCTTTTATTTTAAACCAAGCTTCATCAATCATGATCAATCAAATCCAATCAAAAAATCATTATCTCAGGATATCCTTGTGTTGCTTAACACTATCCTTGCATTGTTGTGCATCCTCAACAATGTTATCATCATCAATCATGGTCAATCAAATCCTTGCATTGTTGTGTATCCTAAACAATGCTATCATCATCATCAATCCATCGATTCGATCCATCAACCTTAGCTTGGTCTTCAACAAACTCCCAAACAGAGCACTGATATCATGTCCATATCCAAATCATCAAAATCATGTGAAAATCCAAAAACATCAGAAAATCAAAAAATCCAAAAACATCCAAACACAAGTCAAAAATAGAAAACATCAAAAACATTGGAATCCAAACTACGTCGTCTCTGAGCTTAAACGTAGGCAAGGCTCATCTCTGATTAGCCCCCAAGACACAAAATCCAAAAACATTTGAAAAGCATCAAAATCCAAAAACATTCGAGAAAACATCAAAATCCAAAAACATTCATAAAATCTTAGAAAATCCCAAAACATTCGAAAAAGTCAAAAATCAAAACATTTGAAAAATCCAAAAACACCAAAAAATAGCCTCAAAACATTTCAAAACGTCAAAAACATCCAAATATTTGAAAAAATCCATCTGTCTCATCTCGCTTTCACTCACAATAATCAATCATCCATAATAAACTGATCATCACCTTCATCCTTTGGCAACATAAACAAAAACAATCATAAGTAGTCAGCAAAAGCAATCTTCAATCGCAAAATCAAAATCAGAACAACAAACCGTTAAACAGAAAATCAAACTCTTGATCAATCGCAAACATGTCAATCAACCTTATATCAACAACCTATCAATCAACTTATCAAACCATCATCATCCTATACAATGCATGTCCTAGGATATATCGTTCCGACAATGGGCATCATTTTGGATATCACTTGGATTCTTATCCTATCAAAACAAATCCCTTTGGCTGAAGATATGAAGAACATTGACTTGTTTGCATACTTGGTCTTTTCTTTTGATTTATCTTATTGTGCTCATTCCAAGGACCTCTCAATGATATCCGAACGAAGGATTTAGAGAGATAGGAATGGGGAAACAATCATTATTCTTTTGTCTGTTGTGCATGTCAGACGTTCTTGTAAAATAACTTGGCGAATACTTGCTTTGTTAGGTACGTCCTAGCAAGGCTTCCGTATGTCAAGTGTGAACAAGAATAATCCTATCTGTTTGTCGAGTCAAAGTCCATCGCACTAGGTACAACGCCATCCTAGTTCTTTATACCTTGATGCATCGTATCTATGTGTATAATCAAACATAAGGTAAGTAGCCCTTTTAAAAATCCCAATCCTTCATAAGTGAATCATCATCATCATCATCATCTATCATCATCATCATCTCTAATAAAGTCTCGTCAGATCATGGACTTATTAGATCCTCTTGTCATCATCTCATTTCCGCAGTAACATCATCATCACCAATGCATCCATCATGCATCCATCCTACATCCACAAACCGCTAGCATGCCACATATCATTCATATCATACATAATAGGAAACATCGATCATTTCACATAAATCATACATTTGCATAATCATATCATATCACATCATCAATCTCATCCATTTCACAACATATCATCATTTAAGTTGTTTAGGATAATATAAATTTGTTATTCTAAGCATCTTAAAACCATATCATTTGCATCATCATCCATAACCATCCATTTTGAACCTCTTTATCTCAAGATCGACCCTCAAAATCGAATCTTTTTGCTCGATCTCTCGAGGGGGCAATGCCCCAGTGTACTTCTTTCCGCTGGGGCATCCAAAAAATCAGAATTTTTTTGAATTTTGATCACGGCAAGTTTATTCTTTGAACCAACGCAACAAGTACATTGTTTCAAAGAGGGGCAAAATGTAGACATGCAAAATTAGCATCATGCATAATCATATTCCATTCAAAAAATAAATCAAGTTTATTTATCAATCTCCTAAAGTCATCAACTTAAATCAAATAAATCAAACTTGATCCTATCATCATCCCTTTAATTAAATAAATCAAGACTTTATTTAATTGAAATCCAATTCATATTTCTCTCTTTGATTTGATTTAAATCCCTAAATCAAGTCAAATTGGTCAAAACATCCTAATCATCATTAATTTAATCTAACCATGATTAAATGCTAATCTTACCCACTTGCATTCTCTAGATATCTCCACTTGCACAAATAAATCAATTTATTGATTTATTGAAACCCTCATTTTCACTCAACATGGCATTTATGGGGAATATTCCCTCAAATTTGAAAAATATGACAAGTTGATTTGTCCCTCCAACATTGCATTTATTGCTCATTTTCTTGTCCCCCACTCAGCATTTACCCTCAAATTTGAATTCAAATTTCCCCCCTCTTGGGCACACTTCCCAAATCTTGCACATCCATTGGCCTATCACCATTTGACAAGTGGCCTCTTCTCATTGGTGGATCTTTAGTCCCACATTCACGCATTTGGCCAATCTCTCATCAAGAAAAATCTATAAAGTAGAGGCTTCATCTTTGAGCAAATCCTCCACAATCTCCACAATCTCCACAATCTCCACAATCTTTATGCAAAGTCATTCTCTTCACATGGAGAACTGATTTTTCCCATTGCATCCTCATCATCAAACTTATCAAGGATTGGGAAAGGGCTTCTTTCCACATCAAAGAAGCACCAATCCACTATGGGATAGATATGTATCTTGTTTCTTTCATGCTTTCAATTTAGTTTGATTTGCTATCATGTTTAGGAAACATTTTGCATTATTTCATAGGAGTATTTAGCAAATTTGTATGCACTTACCTTCTTTATGGAGTTTAGGATGTTTGCAGATTTGAGAGGTGCTCACAGATTTAAACCAAATAAAGATTAATTTATTTAATTTAAAGGAGATGACTTTATAGCTTAATTAAATAAAATGAATTATTTAATTAAAAGAAGGACTATAGGATTAATTAAATAAAATGATTTATTTAATTAATAGGAGATGATGACTTAATCAAATAAATTTGATTTAGTTAATTAAGAGATGAAATGTGATGAATTTAATTAAATAGAAATTATTTAATTAAATGATTAGTAAAGGAGATGATTTAGGACGAAATAGTGTTAGTAATCAGGATCAGGTGTATAGGATCAATCTGTATATTTTCCGTGTCTACATTTTTCCCCTATTTGAAGCAATGCACCTGCTGCGTTGGTTCAAAGAATAGCCTTGCTATGATAAAAAACAAAAAAAAAATCAATTTTTTGGATGTCCCACTTTTGCCCCAGCGGAAAGAAGTATACTGGTACAGTACTCCCTCGAGAGATTGAGCGAAAAGTTTGATTTTGAGGGTCGATCTCACAACAAAGAGGTTCAAGATCAGTTCAGCTTGGAGAGGACTAGAAAGCTCGAATGTTTGATGTAGACAATTATGATGATGTAGATAGTTCATCGGCCATGGGTAGCCTCATGTATATTTTTATATATTACACACACTTGATACTTGGATAGAAATGTTAGTAAAGATAGAAGAATGAGACGAATAAGATGGATGAGACCTTGAGTCTGAGACAATGCAGGAGTCCAACAAGTCCATGAGTCACCGAGACTTTATTAGAGATGATGACAATGATGATGAAGATGATTTTCTTATCAGGAATTGGGATTTTAAAAGGGATTACTTACCTTATGTTTGATAACACATGTAGGCGCGATGCATCAAGGTATAAAGAACCAGGATGGCGTTGCACCTAGTGAGATGGACTTTGACTCGACAAACAGATAGGAGTATCCATGTTCACACCTGACATACAAAACCTCATTTAAAATGCAGTTCAAATATTTCAAATATCTCAAACCAAAACATAGAAAGGAAAGCCTTCTTATGTGGTCAACAAGATACCTAAAACATCCTCCCTACACCCAAACAAAGCACACATGATGATGTTATATTACAAGAATATCCAAAAAGAACAGCAAATAAAAGATAATGATCGTTGCCCCAATTCTTTCTCTCTAAATCCTTTTGTTTGGACATCATTGAGAGGTCATCAAAATGAGCGCAAATAAGATAAGTCAAAAGACAAAGATAAAGTAAACAAACAAGCTAATGTTCTTCATACCGCTAGCCAAGACTAAACTACGGTGATGCCTGGTGTTGATGTCCATTGTAGGAAGGATGCATCCAAGGACATGATGTTATCAGATAATTGATTTGTTATTGATTAGATGATAGGCCCTATTAATACCAAGAGTTGACCAACTTGTTTACTTACTGACCTAGACTTGAGACCTTGACGCTTAAGTTTTCACTTTTGAACCTGTTAGACTTGTTTTCAACTATTTCACCAAAGGTTGAGGGTGATGATGATTTATTGTGAGTGAAGCTTTATTTCGGGTGAAAGCGAGATGGGATGGATGGATTTTTTCAAATATTTGGATTTTTTTGGGCGTTTTGAAATGTTTTGAGGTTGTTTTTGGTATTTTTTGAGGTTTTGTAAATGTTTTGATTTTCAATTTTCAAATGCTTTGGGGTTTTCTGAAATTTTGACCAAGAGACTAACCTAAAGACCCATCCTAGGGGCCTCGAGGGTTGATCAACATATTAGCCTTGCCTACGTTATACACACAGAGACCACATAGTTCGACTAACACAAACTTGATTATTGATGAGATATGAACAAGTGGATTGCCAGTTATTATGACAGACTCCTAAAGGAATGACCTAAGTGTCTCGAGGGAAGATCAAAGATCAACCTTGCCTACGTTTAGAGCTTAGAGACCCGTAGTTCAACAAGCATGTTTTTGACATTTTTTCTGTTTTTATGAATGTTTTGGATTTTGATATGATTTTGGATGTTTTTAGATTTTCTTGGTTTTTTTGAATGTTTTTGGATTTTTTGCATGATTTTGACAATTTGGATATGGATATGTGTGATGATATCAGTGCTCTATTTTGGGATTTTTTTGAAAACCAAGCTAAGGTTGATTGATCTGATTGATGGATTGATGATGATAACATTGTTGAGGATACACAACAATGCAAGGATAGTGTTAAGCAACACAAGGATTGGGAAGGATATCGTGAGATGATGATGGATTGATTGGATTTGATTGATCAGGATTTGATGATGATAACATTGTTGAGGATACACAACAATGCAAGGATAGTGTTAAGCAACATGAGGACTGGGAAGGATACCCCGAGATGATGATGGATTGATTGGATTTGATTGATCGGGATTTTGAAGCTTGATTTTGGAAAAAAATTGTTTAAATGATTTGATGTGATGCTAAATTAGATGCAACTGATATTGAATATTTGGATTGATGAAAGATAAGGCTTGATAAGGAACATCTTCTCGTCAAAATATGCCATGGACTAGTGATTTGGATTTTGGCTCAAAATGTTTGACCAATTTGATTTTACATTTGCCAATGTTCGGATCACCACATAAGTTGGAGGATATAGATCAAGATTTATTCCCGAAGCATGATGTAAATATCTACCCCTAGTGTCTAGCAATGTTTGAAATGTCATGGGTGGATTCTTGGATAGGTGTATGGATGGATGGATATGGATTATCTTGCAATAAGATAAAGTGTTTGAATAAATAATTCTCATTTGGATAATGTTGCATGGCTTAGATAATGTTGGATAGGATAAGATCAATGAAAATGACCCATGTCAAGATGTTTACCATAAGCAAGTGTAAAGTGTGCACCAAAATTTTTCAAGATCAAGATAACTTGGAATATGGATGAAAATGGATTGGATAAATGGTTTATGGATGAATGGATTTATTATGGATGAGATGGATGGAATGTTAGATTTATTATGGATGGGATGAGATGCTTCCACCTGAAATGACACGTAGATGCTCAATTCTACACATGATGCCTATTTTCTAGGTTTTCATCATGGTATATGCCCAAAGCACCACCATAGTGGTTTTCACTGGAGGGTGATTTTTTTCTTTACTGTTTTCAATCCTTTTTTTGAATTTTTTTTTTTAATATTTTAATATTTTTATTTTATTTTTCTAAAATATTTTAAGCTCATGTTGAACCATCTGGTGGTGTTGATGTAGATGCTTTTGTCATAATGTGTCATTGATATCCTGCTTGAAGAAGTTGCTTTGCCAAGATACGTGCACTTCAATACAACTTTTAAGATTCCTGATCTACTTTTTTCATACTGGAGTTAACTTTGTCTTTATGTGTGCATCACAATAGAATGCCTTATGAATCCTTATGATAAAGGGTGGATGCCAATACATGGTCAATGTAAGAATTGGATATCATGCATGGAGGCATGGATGGAGTGTGTTTAGAAATAAAATATGGATTGGTTAACAGTTTGGAACCTTTGACTCTCCAAACTTGGGAAGAAGAGCAATGATGGGTGGATACAGAGGTGTTCATAGAATTAGGACCAACTGCTTGATATACTTTGTGTGTTGCTTGAGAAGCCTGCTTTTTCCTTTGTAGACATCTTTGATGGATACTTCTCCCTTTTTTATTTTTCCCCATAGTTTCTTTGACTGATGGAGTTTGATAGGGATAAAATTTCTTTGTATTTTTTGGTATCCATGTGTATTTGATTTGTCAATTATGCTTCCCAACTTTTTTTGCTTTGATGATGTTCTTTTTTCTTTGATTCACATCCTTCTTTTGATGTTGATCCCAATTTGTGGATGGGGTGATGGGTGGATGAAGATTCGTGACATGGCTGGTTATTGTATTGGCATTGGTTTCATCATAAGGATTCTTCAGGCTCCCTATGTTGTCATTTTATTGAGACAAAGTTTCCCCCAGTACTAAATAACCAAGACCTTGATGCTTAGGATTGCCGATAATCTACACTGGTTCTAGGATACCCTGTTCATGTAGGCCTAATCCCCTACCTTGATAATTCATCTGTTGAACAATTTTATTTGCAATAGGATATGATTTTCCTTGGAAACAAGGTGCTAATCCTTCTCTGCTCTATTGTGGATCTTCAAAGGTGATAGCTTCTTCATTGATAAGATAGCTTGCCCTAAAAAAGATAAGTGATCCAAGTTTATAAGTGATAGGATCCTCCATAAGTGGGATAAATTCCCAATTCATATCTTTGGCTTGATCTTGTGGAATATCAGTTTTTAATGCTTCTTCAAGAGGTGTCGATGATTCACTGTCCCTATAAAAGTCTTCCTTATGATTCATTTTTGATAGGCCTTCACAAGATGTTCCTGATTCACAACTTATGTAGAAGCTTCTTCATGACCCATTTCTAATATGTCTCTAGATTTTTCTGTATCTTGATCATGTATACAAATGTTAAGAGTAGGAGACTCTTGTCCCTTGATAATGATATCAAGAGTATGAGACTCTTATTTTGAATGAAGATCATCTTCATGTCCATTAGGAGTAAACATCTCATGGGTAAATGGAGGAATATATGCTATATGGATATGATCATCATTTGTGACATCTTGTATAGATAGGAGAGTGTCCATTAGATCATTGTAGTACCTTGGAGATACAAATTCTTAATCTTGAATGATTTCATAATTGCTTTTAACATGCTTTGGATCAAGTTTTTGACATGGGTCAGTTTCAAAGGATGGATTGCTTATAAAGGGTTCTTGGATGTCTTCATTAGGCATAGGAAGTGGCTCAATATCCTCTTGATCTTTGAGTGGACTTGGATCAAATGTTGAGTTGAAGATTCCTTCAATATATGCAACCATGAGGTCAAAGGATGTCAATATGTCTTGGAAAGGACCATTGCTAGACTTTGGTGAAATATTTTGATCATGCTTTGGGATGAATTCTTGAGATATGTCCTCGAACTCATTGGATGAGGTAGAGGTATTGTCAAAATGATCATTGGTGGAAGGATCACTGATTATAGGATCAAATAATGTTAACACTCCTTGAAATAGATCATTGCCAGATATGGTCAGGGGGTTTTTTATCATGATCAAAAAGTGACTCTTGATGTATGTTCAGTTGATATTCAGATGAGTTAGAAACATCTTCAAGGTTCTCATTGACGGATAAATCTTGATCATTGTTTTCAACAATTGTGGTGGAGAGATTGTCAATGCTATCGCTACTGGTTAAATCCTAATCATTGTCCCCAATAGTTATTATTTTTTGATCAATAAGGTCTTGGATGAGATTTTTGAGTCAAATGCAATTTGATGTTGTGTGTCCCTTTATTTTGTGATAATCACAAAGGTGCTTCTCATTATACCTTGGTGGTTTAACTTGAGGCTCTTGATAATTTTCATACACAGGGATTTTGATGAGATTTTCTTGTATCAACTATTGCATGACCGATTCGATTGGTTCCCCAAGTGGTGTGTATTTTTGTTTGTTACCTTGTGAGATTTGTACTTTAAATTGACCTTGTGGTGATTTATTTTGGAGATGTGGTGATTGATCTTTGAGATGTGGTGATTGATCTTTGAGATGTGGAGGTTGGGTTTGTTTTTTATGTTGTTGATCTTGATATCCGACTTCTTGACATTGGAGATATTGTTCTTGATGTGGTTGTGGACACAACTCAATGTTTTGATGACAAGGTTTAACCAATGGATGGGTGTATTGATTTTGGGGTGGAGATGTCTCTTAGTGCAATGAGTCAATTATTTTGGAAAGTGAAGCAATTTTATCTCACAAATTTTGATCTTGACACCCTTGATATAGTTGATTTGGTTTTTGTTCAAGCAGATTTGGAATGCCTACTTGTGGTGTTTGCATGGGATCATGGGCAAATTGATTTTGGGGAATGTTCTGATTTGGGATGACATTTAGATTTGGCATGATAGGTTGAAATTGAACATTGTTGTGGTTGGGAATCACATTGCCTTGATTTAGGTAACTTTTATTTTGCATGGTGTTACCTTGACTTGGATCAACACATGGAGTCATAATCATTTTTTTTGGAATTTGAACAACATTTGTATGATTCACAAACATATCTATCCCAAAGTTTACCAAGTGTGGATTCAAAATGTTCATGTTTGGTAAAGTTGTACTTGGTATATTCACATTTGGAATGTATGGATTTGGTGGGATAATGTTGTTTTGTTGAAGACTCATGCATTGATTGTTTGGTTGATAGATTTGTAGGTTTAGACTTTGATTTAAATCTACCATAGGGAAAGTTGTTCCAAAGTTTAGATTTGGCATATTCACATTTGTTGTACCATTGATTTTTGTAGGAGATAATGATCCCATGTATGGTTTATATAAATGTGAGTTTTGATAATCAATTGGAATTGTAAGGCTTTGATAGTTTGGTTGACTTAGATCACTCATGATGTATGGATCAAGTTTATATTCCATGCTCTTCTTATTTTTTGACCTTGTTGACCTCTGGGGGATTTAGGACCAATGATGAGATGAAAGATGAAAGGGGCGAATGATATGGGTGTTGAACTTTGGATCAATGATAGACTTTAGGATTTGATTTTGACTAGTTTGATTTGATTTGGATAATGGACTAATAAACCCCAAGATGTTGGATGTTATCTTGGAATAAACTTGTCCACAAGGATGAAAATTTAACTAGATGTATGAGGAAGGATTCATCCACACACACTTAGCCAAACAAGGTGATTTTGATGTTGATTTGAAGAATTTTACCAAAAGTCTAGTATGAATGATTTTTCTAATGGTTCAAAAGTTGCTTGTGAGATGGGATTTGATTGATGTTTGAGATGGATGAAATGATTGGTTGTTTTGATCCTAAATGAACCTAAGAGAGACTCATTTACAAGACCAAGGTTTTGAAGAACATGCTTTTACCTAAGAGTAGTTCAAACCAAAAGACCAATGTTTTTCTTGGAAGACCATAAGACAAATGATAACAAGCACATGTGTGGGGTTCAATTGATTTAATCTTGGTTAATGAATTGATTTTACCACAAACACTTCTTGCTTAGCCTTTTCAACCAAATGTCTAATGTCTCAATTTATCTTCATCCCACAAGGTCCATTATGTGGAAATCAAGGAAATTAAGGAAAAAGTTACGTAATGTTGACTTTAGTGAGAGCAAATTAAGATGTAAACCCAAATACTTAGAAGCCTCTAAGGATAGAATCCCTAGGGCAAGCAATAGCATTTGGATTTTGTCAAAGGTATTTTCTCCTCCTAAAGGGTTTGAAATTTGATGTTCATGTGTTGAATGTTTGTTTTCCAATGTTTTAGATCCAAGCCAAGTATTTTGATTCCAAAATGATGCACAACCCTAGGATAAAATGAGATAATATTTGTTGAGTTCCCACTTGGATAAATCCAGCTGTGCATATTCTTAGCGGATGATTAGAAGCTTGACCACATTGGCTCCCCTCCGCGACACGCACTTCTCGGGTCAGCCAAGCTTTAGTACCCATGAAACTCCCATGGCATACTTCTCATATCTACTAAGAATCACAAAAATGTGGGACGGCTTTAGAACGACCTTTCTTGCACCAACAAATAGATAAGGATTTGGGCTTCTAAACAAAGGTTCTAGTATAGGAATTTTGTTGATGGGGGGTCATCCATACGGAAAGAGACCATTGCTTCCCTTCTTGTCAGAACAATCCTCATGATACTTGAACTTTCCTCAAGTACCCACACTTATATACCGGGTGGAAGTCGCTTGGATTTAGCGTATTCTTAGTTGGGTTGTTCCCTGGGGTGATTAATTTTTCCCACCAGGCAGGCCATCTAAGGATAAACAAAAGAGAGCAAGCACATCTGTAGTTCGATCAATCTTTGTTGAGAAACAAAGAGAGAACATGCGCAATATACTCCACTCACACTAGCAATATTTTGTTCAATTTTAAGAATCCAAATTGAAGTGTGGAGGTAATCACTTATACAACTTAATATCACAAAAATCCTTTTGATTCTCAAGATCGTTGTGAGGTGCGAGAGAAGCACATACGTCTTTTAGATGATATTACGTTGGATAAGAGATTACAAAACATAAAGGAACATCTTCATTTTAATCCTTCAAAGCAAGAATTTGATTCTTTTTAAGCACCAACTTGAAGCGTGAGATTTGTTTGTTCAATTGTTAAGTCCAAAACAAAATCTAGTAAGTTGCCTAAGGTTCTTTTTAATCCCTTTTTTTTGTTCTTTTAGAGCCCAAATGAAAACTAGTAAGTCCTAAGGCTTGAAAGATGAAAAATCCTGCCGATAAGGGCGTGGTTCGGTGGTCAAGTCACTTGGTTGTAGTGACGGCCACCAGGGTTCATACCTTCGCTGGGCCAAAGTGCTCGCAGGCATTGTGCCTTCGCTGGGCCTTTGTGCTCGCGGGTTTGGTTGTTTCTTGTGGTTTGTTGTATCCGGTTCATAGCTCCGGTCAAAAAAAGCGTTTACCCCTAATATTATGGGTGCATTGCACCTTTTTAAAAAAAAAAAGATGAAAAATCCTTTATAATGGAATTATAAGTTCTTCCAAAGTGTTTAAAAACATTTGATACAATAAAATGATGATGTCATAGAAGTCTTTGTCCTTGTTTCCTCCCTTCACTTTCGATCAAGCCAACCTACAAAAATTGGTTAAAACTTACAGAAACAGAGGCCAAAACCAGTTAGTAGTCAAAAGCAACCAAAATAAAAAAATATCTGTTGAAAATAATTTGAAAAGTGCCTTTTACCCAACTCCAGTGGTGCAATCTGCAAAGGCGGCGTAGTTTGAAGAAGTCAGCGGCACTATATGGCGCCGCTAGGACTAACAATGGGGGACTGTAGCAAACCTAGTTAGCGCGATTGCGGCACTGTTTTGACAAGCGATGCAATTTGGAATTTGGATGACCGTTTGACAGGAAATAGCCCAGCATAGTAGTTTGAAATTCAAATTTTTGGGCAGGAAGAAGGCAGCATCCCAGTTTGGATTTTGATAGTGGCACTATATGGCGTCTCTAGATTGCTAGCGATGCAGTTTCTTTGTCAGCAGTGCACTTTTCCTGTAGACACAAAAAATTCACAAAAACCAAATAATTTTTAAAAAAACGTGTTAAATTTCTCCAAATCCGCCCTCCTTCTAGTGCCAAAATGTGAATGGTGATTCTAGACCTGCACAAACATAAAGAACAAACACATTATTAGTCCAATATGCAAGTTAAAAACAACATTCCCCATAACATTCATTTGAGATATCAAGAGCAAGAAATAAATGAAGAACATGAATAAAAACTATCTAATCTTGCTCAAAATAAACAAAATCTCAATCCCATGGGAGAATTGGTGCTATTTTGATGTGGAAAATATCCCTTTCCCAATTCCTTGCAAGCTTTGATGATCTTTGATGAAAATCCTCCATAACCTAGCTATGAAAGATGAAATGTGGATAAAAATGGATGAAAATGCCTAAGAGTGTGGACCCAAATGAGCATGGTGATCTTACATGGATTGTGGATGATCAAATATAATAGAGGAGGCCTCTATTTATAACAAAGAAGGATGGAGGATTGAAGAATAGGATGAATGTGGGATTAAAGATGGACCAATGGCATTGTGCCACTTGTCAAGATGCTAATGGAAGGAGGTTGAACACATTTTGATCAATGTGCATTCATTTGAAATTTGAATTTGAAGAAGTGACATGTTTAGGGGGGATGTAAGAAGAGTTAAATGCCACTTGGCTCAATGCAAAGGACATGTAAGAGGCTTTTAATACCTTGTTGGAGAGGACGAGTCCTTTTGGAGGGACTTTTTGAATTTGAAGAATATTTCATCCTTGATGCCTTTTTGAATGAAAATGGAGGATTTAATTAAATCAAACAAATTGATTTATTGTGCAAGTTGCAAAATCTAGAGGATTTGAGTGATTAGGATTAGGATTAATCAGGATTTGATTAATTTAGATAGAATTTAGTTGATTTGACAATTTGATTTAGATTTTAGGATTTAAATAAATCAAAATGAGAGGAATAAAGATTTTAGACTTAAATAAAGTTTGATTTATTTAATTAAAGAGAGTGGTGTTATATTTAATTAAAGAGAATGGTTTTAGATTTAAACCAAATAAAGATTAATTTATTTAATTTAAAGGAGATGACTTTATAGCTTAATTAAATAAAATAAATTATTTAATTAAAAGAAGGACTATAGGATTAATTAAATAAAATGATTTATATAATTAATAAGAGGTGATGACTTAATCAGATAAATTTGATTTATTTAATTAAGAGATGAAATGTGATGAATTCAATTAAATAGAAATTATTTAATTAAACAATTAGTAAAGGAGATGATTTAGGACGGATTGGTGTTAGTAATCAGGATCAGGTGTATAGGATCAATCTGTATATTTTATGTGTCTACACTTACTGATAGATCAAAAAATTCCTAGGAAAACCAATTGCACAGAGACCTTCACAAACAAGAGAAGCAAAGCTATTTTACTGAAGAGGAATGCTCAATATGAGATGATAAAATACATTATAATACATGCTTATAAAGCCGTGAAAAAGGAAAATGGGTGAGCAACCACCCAATACGAGAATACGGGAAAGAAAACTAATTTCCCAGTTTAATAAATTAAATGCAACTAAACTATAGTCTGCCTAAGTAAAACTCAAGTAAATATGCATTTACTCTAACACCCCCCCTTAAGTGCAACTTAGGGAGAATGAATGTAGTATGAAGATGCAATATGGTTCCTGGCTACACAACCATTTTAGGTACCCATTTACAATGCAAAAAAAACTCTCACAAGTGGAGAAAAGGAGAAAAACCCAATGGGAAAAAACCCCTGTCCAAAAGAGAGAAAAGAAAAAACAAAAATGATGCATTGATGGAGGACTCAATCACACCTCCCAAGTACTACATACATCATGTATATACAATTAATTCCCCCCCATAAGAGGGAAAGTGAGAGACTATATAGCCCCCCACAATGAAGAAGCTCCATTGTTGATGAAGGATGTCTGAAGACAGAAGATGATCCAGTGCCTGTAAGCAACACCTCTTCCCTTAGGAAGAAATAGGTCCACTAGATGAAGAAGAAATCACTCCATATCCAACTGAGAATGGGAAGGAAGTATCCAAACAGAGAAATCCATCACATGATCATGATCAAACACAACCAAGAAATGCGATAGATCAAGAGAAGGTACAACCAAGTCAACCTCCAAAAAAAATCTATGTGAATCAACTGGCATGTTGCAACTGTCATCAAAGAGGAGAGAAATCCCCTCAAGTGAATCTCCCAAATTTTCAAGGCGAGTCTCTACAAACAAATCAGAGATTCCTGCTAAGTACTCATCTAAAAAAACAAGATCTGAGGGATCAAAGATAGTCTGTTGTGTTGGAAACCCAACCTATGAAGCAACAGGAACAATATCAACATGATTCTGAGTTACCCCAAAATGCATATGAAAAATATTACTATCAACATTGGCCAAAGGTGTGTGAGGTACATAGTCATACTCCTTAACAAAGTAAGAG
Source organism: Sequoia sempervirens (assembly GCA_007258455.2). Taxonomy (NCBI): domain Eukaryota; kingdom Viridiplantae; phylum Streptophyta; class Pinopsida; order Cupressales; family Cupressaceae; genus Sequoia; species Sequoia sempervirens. Next base: position 273,918,783 of record VDFB02105785.1, on the reverse strand, counting down.
AAGCTATACAGTAGAGACTCATAATAAACATTACCAACAACAATGAGTTTTCCAGAATCAACTTCTCTAATAAACACATAATCAGTTGTAAACTCCACAGTCTTAGGGACTTCACTATGTGTTATTTGGTATATAGACAAAAGATTTGTGTGCAACTTTGGAATGCACAATACATAGCGAAAGCATCCATCACCTAAGTCAACAATTCCTATCCTTCGAACATCCAACAACTTATTGTTCCCCAACAAAATTTTGGAAGTGTCAGAGGGGTGCAAACCCATGAAAGGATAGGGTGAAGAAATCATGTGGTGAGATGCACCAAAATCCATGAACCATCTGTCACATCGAGAATCAACTGCAGAAGTGACCACTGCATGTCCCTTACCCATGTAGTGCTTATCTTCTTTATTGTTTGCAATGCTTGTACTACTAGACTATGTGGGCTTGGTGGATGGACCAGATGAAGATGCAAAGTTTGTAGGAGTCACAAAAGATGGTAGTGAGATTTTTTTTTTTTCTAAAGAAAGTGTGAAAGTTCATCAATATTCTTCATGTAACAATGATGCTCATCGTGCACCTTCTTTTTACAGTATACATAACTCACTTTCTCCTTCTTTGGTTTTTCTTCTTTTGCAGTGGTGGGGGTCTCATTTGACTCTATTTTAGGTTTAGGCTTCTTCTTCCCCTTACTCTGTGAGCCATGTACAATCAATGCATGATTTGTAGGGACCCCCTGAACTGGGCAAGTTTGGCTTTCTCCCTTGTTAATCGGTCACAAAAGGTCTCAAAAGAGGGAATTTGGATGCACTACCTAAGGCATCCATTGTGGAGTAAAAGGTAGAGGAAAACATAGCAAAAGGGCCTCTTAACTTAGATAGAATCAAGAAAATAGACTCCTTATCAGTTTTGGCCTTTCCACATTCTGCTAGTTGTGACCTTACTGATTTGAATTTCACTAGGAAGTCATCAATAGAAGGAAATGCTTTAGGGATAAGAGAGTTTAACTCAGCCTCCAATTGCAATGCATGGATCCTGCTAACCTGACCAAATAGGTTTTCTAACTTATCCCAAATTTCTTTGGGTGTACCCAACTCATCAACATGGAAAAGGAGATTATCTAAAACATTTAACTTCATCAACCCCATAGCTTGGTCACATTTATTTTGATGGGAAAATATTTCATATTATTTGGTGAAGGTGGGTTGGGTAGCATTTAGAGTGGACCATAGACCCTAGGACTGAAGCAATCTATGCATTTTCATTTTCCAGGTGTGGTAATTGTGGGGAGTCAATAATTCAATAGATGCAGGGGGATCCATGATAAAATTGCACTAAAAGGAAAAATTAACCCAAACTAATAAAAACACCCAATAAAGCAACCTCTACAGTTTAATTTTCACCACTTTTAAAAAATTCTCCAACCAAATAGCTGATTTTAGGAAAAATGATTTGAGCAAAAATATATTTATGCACCTTGAACTGCAATCCAATTGTGGCCACCTGGTAGACACTCCACAAGGCTAAGTCACCAACTCCACAACACACAAAGGGTCCACTACACCAACAACTTGGGCACATGAGCTTCCACAAAGACTCCACGTGAGCCTTTGCTAACAATATAACATATGCAGGGAAAAGGTATATAAATATCAGGAAACCTTCTCACACAACCAATGTGGGATTAAAGATCCCAAGAGAACTTCAAAGAAAACTTGACATGGGCCCACGTCCAATCATAGAACCCTAGATAATTTGGTTTAAACTTTATATTTTATAAAGTTTGAAGTAAAAACTCTGTAGTTTCAAAGCAAAATTGATGCCTTAGTTTGGAAGAAATTTCCGCCTCCACACAAAGAACAATGCCGAGTAGGAAGAATGTGTGGCCTCAAAAAAATCATGCTCTGCCTAAGAGAAATGAAAACACAACTACCTCTTAGTCAAATGCCTCCAACTTCAAATCGAATGCCTTGCTCAAGCACAAAAACTCTGCAAAACAAACAATGCAGCCTTCTAGTCATGCGCCTCCTCTTCAAACGTGTGATACATGAAGGGTTTTGGGCTCTCTAAGAGCTCCCACGCAGATCCTCCTCATGATATCTACGACCTCCAGTCAAAATTCCCAGCCACTAGTCTCAGCACCTCTTCTGGAAATGAACGCAACCAATACAATGAAGAAAAATGTGCCTTAGCAGCAAAGGACATGCCTACAACAAAGTCACGCCTTCAAAAAAATGCAAATCGAGCCAGGAACTGGAAAAAGCACCTTCCACAGTCAAAACGTGACTACTAAAATAGGGAAAACACCCAACAAATGATAATTCACAGCCTCTAAATGTGCCAACAGTAGCAATATATCACTGCTTCAGATTGAAATGAAGTAATCGAGAAACAAAATGAGGCAATCTTTGAAATTTACAAAATTTCAAATGTCGATCTCACAGATCTCCAGCCACAACTCTTCGACAAAAACTCTCAGGGAAGATGTTGCAAATTGGGAGGCTCTGATACCATGATAGAGCAACAAATTCCCAGGAAAACCAATTGCACAGAGACCTTCACAAACAAGAGAAGAAAAACTATTTTACTGAAGAGGAATGCTCAATATGAGATGATTAAATACATTATAATACAGGCTTATAAAGCCATGATAAAGGCCAAATGGTTGAGCAACCACCCAATACGGGAATATGGGAAAGATAACTAATTTCCCTGTTTAATAAATTAAATGCAACTAAACTATAGTCTACCTAAGTAAAACTTAAGTAAATATGCATTTACTCTAACACTTACATCAAACATATTAGCTTGCATCATGTTAATTTAGCTTTTATCATGCTTTCATTCATCTTTTTCATCAATTTCCATCGATTTTAATCAATAAATTCGATTGGAAAGGTTCATATTATCCAAGGGATTGGGAAAGGGTCACCATTCCACATTAATGCGACACCACTCCCCCAATAGGATAAGATTCAATGGATTAAAATAGATGTTTGTCAAGCTTTCATGTTTAAGAATGTTAGTTTTAATGGCTTCTTCACTTTGTATACATTGAATATCTTATTGGGATTAATGCTTAGTGGATTCAATATGCTTTGAATTTGTATGGATCAAGTGTAGTTAACCTATACTATTTCATTGGTCATAGGTGGATATAGAAATTTTATATTCTTTCCTTCAGCTTCCACTTCCATCCTTTGGGCTCGAGAAACACATATGTTGACACAATCACCAAAGAGTTTGACTCAATGTTCACTTTCCAAGTAAAATTAGGGTTCACAATTCTTCGATTATTTGCTTCCCTATATCGAACATCTTTCCCATGTACCTTCTTCTAGATTATATACTCCTTTTGTTACAACACCGTCTAACTTATCTGTGGCATCAATTTGCCTGACTATCCATATCCTTGTTGAAATATACCATCTGTCACACCAGCAATCAACACAACCTATATCATTTATGTGGCTACAGATAAAAATTTTAATGCATGTGTTAGAAAAGAAATCTCTACCAAATATAATCTATGCAACTCCAAATTCCTAAAATATTGCAATTAAAACCATGCATTCCTTTAATAATTTCTAAATACCCCACTCATTTAGGTTTTTGGGTATTCAACGTTATCATAAAAAAATAAGTGAGACACTTAAGCTTTAATTTCATTGTTATGCTTCCCCGAGTACCCAGGTACCCAACTACCTGAACACCTGAACTTCTACGCTACCACTTAAACATCCTTTAGTGAAACTCCACCTAACTGCAGAACTTTTGGCAATGCATCCCATTCATCACGTCTTTTGTTCCCATGAACCTTTATTCACCATAGTGGTAACTTGTTCAACTTTTTCCTTATGGAAGCCAACCAACCATATCATACATCCACATCTGCGCTCAATTTTCTTGAAAGCCCGGTTATTCAACTTTTCAATAATTTCTTCAATTTAAGCTTCTTCCCACAGTATTTTGAGCTTCCCTCCATTGTTATTATCTTCTGATATCTACCAAGCAGGTAATTTTTTAAACTTGGATTCCTAAGCTTTACAATCTTGGGGCGTGTTGTGCAACCACACAACACACTTGAGAGCTACAAGATATCTAGGGATTGTGGTTGCTTTGAGCAGTGTGGACCATGGTTCTTGTTAGTGTAATTTTGATGGTTTTGCATCTCCTTAAGATAAAAAATAATTATAGAAATCAATTCTTTGAGAATAATTTTGCATGAAGAATTTGGGCATGCAAACTATAGGTACTCGCAACAATTTAGTACATAGATCTTGGTGCTTGGTCTTCCTAATATTTCTTATATTAAATAGGTTTTTCAAGGTTGTGCTCTTGAAAAATATCAACATGATCCTTTTACTAAGTGTAAGACCCCACATGCTAAGTCCCCCTTTGAGTTGGTACATAGTGTCCTTTTTTTTTTCTTTTTTTAGGAGCCTACTATGTGGTCACATTCATTGACATGACCTCTCACAATGTAGGTGGGTATACTTTCTTAAGTACAAGAGTGAGTTACTTGTTACTTTTAGAACCTTCACATAATTTAGTAAACAGTATGATCTTTCTATCAAGAATATATGCATAGACAATGGGAGGAATCTATGGATTAGTAATTCATGGATTTCTATGGAGAGTGTGGCATTCAACATGAACACTTCTAAGTTCTCTATACTCCTCAAAAAATGATATTTCCAAGTAGTGATAAATTTAATAAAAGGCCCCTAAAAATTTCTATAAAATCTTGGGGACTCCTAGCTAAGAGAAATAATTTTCATGGTGAATTATTTTCTTTTAAATAAAATTAATTTTACTAGCAAATTTATGTACATTACTAGAAATACATATAAAATCCTAGCTAAGATATTTAATTACCATGATGAATCCTTTAAAAATGTGTCTTCCTATGGAAAACAAAATAAACCATAAAATTAAGTGTCATCTAAATTATCAATCCATCAATATCCACATAGTTGGTCAACGCAATCCCCCATATATTATTTTATTTTTGTAATTTTGAAGCAAGGAAACAAATCTATAATGGAGAAGACATTACATCATACACAAATTGATCATTTTGAAATTGATATTCAAATGAATCTACATGCCATCATTTTATTCTCTAATTTATTATTTTTTAATTATTTCAAGATGTAATAAGCATGTGGGAGTAAAATGTTCATCGATTCCTAGAATTCATTTCGGACTCTTAGATTTTTTATTGATAAATGATAGATATTTGTATATTTTTGGTTGATTTGTGGGAAGTAATAAGGACATGTGATTAATATTTGCACCCTTTCTTGGAATTCCTTTTGGGCAATTAGATTATATATAGATCAAGGTGGATACTGCAATACCCACCTTGATTAATATATAATCTAATGGTCCAAAAGGAATTCCATGAATGGTTGCATATTCAATCATACATGCTTAAATTCATTAAATTCATATTGGGCCTAGATAATAAACTTGAGTTAGTGAAGTAGGGGGCATTTTTATGTCATAGGTTTGATCCATGTATAGGAATGGATAAAATTATAGTTTAGGACTAGTCACTAAGTATGTGTGAATAATATCAAGTTAGATTTAGGTTAATTGTTATGTTTTATAAAAGTCATACTATGTGTACACTAATCATTACATTAGGGACAACTTAATCAAACAAAGTCTAAAATGAAAGGAAACAATACAAGATGTATAATTTTTACCATTCCAAATTATTGTTTCGTTTTAAAAATTTATTTCTAATCAAAAAACATAATTGATAATAAGAATTTCTTCCAAATTATCTTGTGAATTTCACTTTAAATTATTTATACAACACTCATTATTTATATGCTTGCCTATTAGATAGTACTTATAATTGGCCTTGTCAATAGAAAAGTTATCTCCTTACAAAAAAATTATTAAAAACCAATTCTCTGAGTTTGAAAAAAAAAACCTTAAAGGACCAACTCAATCATGTCATGTATGATATACAAATAGCATGTGATCAGTGAATACAATTAAGACTATTCCTTTACACATCATATGGATTTCTTGGCCCTTTCAAGGATGACATATTTCCAATATTTAAGTTATTTTTCTCTGCCCTACTACAAAAACCATTATAATTTATTTGTGCAAGTTGAGATTGCACGCTATATTCCAATATAATGAGATAATATAAGTCCAGAGCATAGTCAATGCCTAATACTTACAAGAACAACTAATAACCATGTGGAAGGAAGCTTCTTATGAGCTAATAATAGGGAACACAATTTTCTAAAATTACAGAACAAAAACACTAACCAGAAGAATTAACCATTGACCAAACAACATTCTCTTACATTTCTGGATTTTAAAAACATTTGCTAGAACAATATTCTTTCTTGCTAAATATGTCAGCATAGGTAGGCTTAACTACTAATTAAAAAAGATAAGAACCAGTTGTAAAATAGTATTATTAAAACTCTAAGAATTTGACACATGGCCAGCAGGATGGGGAAGCATTCATAGTTGTCTTTCATTCCCATTCCCTTAGTTTATAATTCTTAATTTTCTCAAATTCTGAATAAATTACAACAGTCTCTCAATCATCCTTTAGGGAGTTAGAACTTAATGAAATGCCTCCCAAGGCATATGTATTGATTGTGGTGTTTTGGGGACTACTTATGATAATTACTCCCATTCTCATCACTTGGTCTGCTGCAACAAAACCCAATTCATTTGAATCTTCTTCTTCATTTGGGTCTTCCAATTCCTCAAGTAAGCTTTTAACCTTTATATCATGTCATATAATGATTCATTGTTTATATTGTATGCTTAATAAATGTGGGTACATTTCTATGCAGTTGCAGAAGTTCTGATAGGTGGGGGAGAATTTAGCTTGAGGAAGATGTTCATTAGATCACTTCATTGGGTGGCTTCTGTTTCTTCTCCTTCTCCAACAAATTTCAACTGATCAGATTGATTAAACTGTTGGGCTGTGGGGCAATTAAATAATACTAAAGAATTAAAAAAGTTTATGTTTTTTTAGTTTTGAGCAAATACACATCAATTTGAGGTTCTAACTTTTCTTTGGAAGTCTGTCATGAGATTTCTTTCTATTTGTTTGCCTGTATTTATTTGGAAAAGCTAACCACATGTGCACATCTGTATATGAATATGAGTTCTTTTCATTATCATGATTGGGTTCAGCGTGATCTTCAACAATGGAGGTGGCAGTCATCATATAGCTTATAAATTGTATTGACTTGTTTGTGGAATAATTAGTTTGAATGCTTCTTACTTGGGTTAATATTATCAATTTTTTAATTTTTCATATTTAATATGCATTTCGTCAGATCTAATCTGATGATAATCAAGTATATTCACTTGAATAAAATTTTAGCTAATATAATTTAGCTACCAATTCTATACCTAAGCAGATAAACCCCAACAAAAAATACACGAAACTGTTGCAGGTATATGTAAGGAGCCAAACTCTTTATTACAGTTTTTTTAATGACTTCTTTACATAATTTAATATCATCTTTAAAGTTAATATTCTATCGTATTGGTTTAATCATTCAATATAAAATATATAGAATTGTAAATGGTTTATATGAGTTAGGTGTAGATATATTGATTTAATGAAAATTTTAAATAGAAAAATTGTATTTAGTTTGGTAACTAATGAATGCACAAAGAGTAAAGAAGATTTGGATATGGTAATTCTTAGGATTGAGAAGTCTCAAGATCAAGGATAGTTTTCTATTGATTTTGTGTAAGGTTGAGTTTAACTACCTAGAACTAATCTATAACCCTAATCTTGTCTAACAACCTCAAACTCATGCACTCTTCTTTTTCTAGTTTCTAATATTTAACTCATGTGGTCATCCCTAACTTCTTCTTTGTGCTTTTTAAATACTTAGGGACTTCGTAATCTTTATAAATGGATTAAAAGAATGTGATTAGATCACAAGGAGCTATTGATTAGATAAACTATCAAAAACTAAACAATAGCGAAAACAACTATTTTCAATCATGCAAATGCTCCTAGCATGATTGTAAATATTAGGTTTCTTTTAGAGTATCAATTGAAGTGTGTAGATGTGAATGATTTATCTTTATGATTGGATGATTAGAATGAATGCATTCAAATAGAAGGGCGTGTCAATATATTACACAAACTTGTGTTTAGTCAATCCTAAGTGGGAAGCATAAAGGCGGTGATTCTTTCAATTTTTTAGGAAAAAATATTAATTTCTATTGGTGAATCTTTTCTTTTTTTTCAAAAAAATATTAATTTTATTGGCAATTTTTTACATCACTAAAATTTTGTAGAAAAATTTGGTGAATCTTGAAAATAATAGGAAAATGTATTAATTATGATGGCGAATCTATCCAATCTAAAAATAATTCTCATGGAAAAGTAGGGGCCTGAGGGTGGAAATATTGGATGGGTTGAAGGGGTAGACTATAATATTTACTTCCCACCATTGTTTTAAAATATAATATAATGGCCCTCATTGTATTCTACAAGGTAAAATGTACCCATGGTTTGTAATTCTCATGGGGCTCAAAATTGCTTTTAGATAATTGATCTAATGACCCTCGTTGTGCTCTGTAAAGTAAAATTTACCCACAATCTATAATGCTCATGAGACTCAAAATTATGGGCCCCATGAGCATTACAGATCATGGGTACATTTTATCTCGTGGAATACAACAAGGGTCATTAGATTATATTATAAATCAATGGTGGAAACTAAAGATTAGAAATATGGTCCTAAAGCAACTAATAATTATGATGTACTATTGGTGAATTAATATATATTTCTACTATAATTTAAAAAAATTAGGCGAATTAGATCTAGTCGTGTATCTAGCGAATTTTTGAGTTAAAATTTTTAATTAAATAAATTATTTGGCGATTTAAATAAGATTATAATACAATTTTGTAAAAATGTGGCAATTCAAGTCACGTTGTAGCTCGAACTATTAGCCAATTTGGGATTCTCAAAAGTTTCAACTATTAGCCAATTGACGAAAATTAGCCACTAAAAAAATCATTGTATAAGAATCTAATCATATAGTAATGTGAATATATAGTAATAAATGTAAATAATATATCATGTATGCATATGTGTTGGAGATAGTATCAATGGATACAAATGTTTTCCCCTACATGGTCAAAAGAAATGTTGGTGCGGCCCTTAGTTTCCAAGAACACTTGTGTCAGTATAAAGGAAACAAAGAGTAATAAAAGTTTTTTTAGTATGAGTGGTTGGGATCACACTTCATGATCTATTCATTAGGTAAAGTAATTTAGTAAAGCAAGAGGTCCTTTTTTTCAATTGAAGGTTTAATATCAAGTCTACATAATTGTTTTAGTTCCTTGATATGGAAGCATAAGTCTTAGACTAAAATCTCCTCAACTAAGGGATACCCACTATAATTAGTTCTTTGTTATGAAAGCATACATCTTAGACTAAAATCTCTTCAACTGAAAGTAAAGAACCATATCCAGTTAATAAGAATCACGAGTAAAAATCAATGATAAATACCAAAAAGAAAATAATAAGAGAGAGACATAATCATAGAAATGATGTAATGGATGATGATAGAAAACTGCCAAAGTGAGAAGCAACAAAAACAAAGTTGTAAGAGAAAGTATATTAATAATGAGACAAGGCTATGAGAGAAATAATGAGGTTTTACATGAAGACTACCTAGGTAGTAATGAAGGAGCTTATGTGGGAGCACCATGACATAAATATTTTGAGCAATAAACAGGTGGATTCCATTAAATAGAAGGAAATGCCATTAACTCCTCCAAAGGAGAGGACCACCCATTGTAGAGTGAGGTACAATTCTGTGCAGGTGCCGTACCAGTGATTGGGACACATTAGTTATTGTGCACCAGGCGAATAAGAATAGGTACCTGCCCTTCTTCTTGTAGGTACACTCAGCTTCTTAAAAGCTGAAAGTTATGTGTTTTCTGGTGCAATTGTTGTAGAGGCAGGTGTGTTGGGATCCCAGATTGCCGGGATCTACGCTGACGTGGGACCCACGTGGATGGCTACGTGGTGGAACAGGGAATACTATTTTTTTAATCATTTACCCACCTAGATCACTATTTGTGAGAAGAGGATTTTTTTAGGGAGAATCTTGTCACGAGGTGAATACTAGATATGAAAGCGACAGCTAACAGTCTCTCAAAAAGTCGCTCTTGAAAAACATTTTTTTATTTTTATTTTTTCCATTTTGGGAGGGAATCGAAAAACAAAAATACAGATGTTAATATAGGAATAGTTGAATATTTATAATGTGTTTGATAATTAAATATTTGAAATTATAAGAAGTTTTAATGCTTATAATAAATATTTGATAATTTATTTTGAAAATGTTATAAGAGTTATTTTTTATAATTAAAGTTTAAAAATATAACAATGTTTTGATGATGATAATGATGACAATGATTATTTTAATGTCTTTTGTAGTAAATTATTGTCTAGTGTTTCTTAAATATATTATTTAATTATTTAATGATGTGATACTTTTTTTAACTTTATTGTATAAAGTACTAGAATAATTTGTTCTCATTGTAATTTCTATTCTTTCAATCAAGTGCTCTACAAGATGAAAGAATCATCTTTACTATTGGTGTCAATATTATAATTTTGTGTTCTTGTTTTAAAAAAACATTTATATTTTCAACATCTTACAAAAGAAAAGGAGATATTGGATACTAGTCTTTCATTTTCATAGGTATGAAACATAAATGAGCCTAAACTTCTTTACACCAACATTTATATATTTAATATGGTAGAAATAAAGGTACCTTATAAATATTGACTCTTAGAAGTTCTTGAATATTGTTTGAATGATGAAGAAATTAAGTGATTTTTTAAAGCACAATATCAAAGATGGGACCTCTAGATGAAAATAGTGTTCAATAAATTGTGTAAGTCACATAATAAATCATTATTTTATACTTTTTTGTTTATTTGGACAAACAATGTTGAAAAAATGATTTTGATCATTCAAACAAAGACTAATAAAGTCTTTGTAATAATTTGGTGTCCTCTTATTAATACTTTAAGTCTCATTCAATGCTTTTCTTTTAACTTTATAAGGATGAAAGATTTAATTTTTCTTAAGTAGCTTTTTAAAAATAGGAGCATTGGAGGTAGCTTTTTAAGAATAGGAGTGTTGGAGGTAGCTTTTTAAGAATAGGAGTGTTGGAGGTAGCTTTCTAAGAAAATTAAAACTAGACTACTCGTTGTGAGAGTAGCAGCATAAAAAGACTATGTTCAATTCTCATTTAATATCCCGCCTAGTCTTTTTATGCTGCTACTCTCACAACAACTAGTCTAGTTTTAATTTTCTTAAAAAGCTACCTCCAACACTCATATTCTTAAAAATCTACCTCCAACACTCTTTTCTTTTAACTTTACAAGTCAAGGTGGTGGAATTAAGACACAAAAAGCAAGTTGTAGAGAATTATGTTGCCAAAGGTGCACAAATCAAAGCTAGATTGCACTAGTTAAAGATTGGCAATCGGGCCTCCAAGGAGTTTTTCTGGCCCTGCATGCCAGGCACTCATCTTCAGGCATTAAAAAAATTAAAGATGGAATTCAAGTGCTCTCTGAGCTACTTGACATTCTCCAAGCCTTTGTTCGTCATTATAAACAAGTTTTCATTGCTCGAGAGTTTACGCCTGAGCGACAACAAGCCCTTCAGGATTATCTTGTTGTTGTGCCAAATAGGCTATCTTCAGCCCAGAAAGCCTTCTCAGAACAATTACTCATAGTTGAAGACTTAAAGGAAGTCATTCATTCCATGGCTGATGACAAGGCCCTTTGGGACTATGTTGGGCACAACTTGCATAAAGTCTATCTCAAGGCTTTTCATTCCAAATCCCTAGGTAATTTAATAAACAAAGGAAATATTAAATTCATACCTAAGTCTAGAGATCCCAAGGATATCTGTAACTGGCGACCTATCACGCTCCTCAATGTTTCTTACAAAATCATCGCCAAAGCTCTGGCTCTGAAGATCTGTCATTTTTTGCCTTAGATTGTGCACCCGAAGCAAACTGGGTTTATCAAGTCCAAATTTATCCTATACAATATCATTGATGTGTGGGAAGGCATGGAGTGGGCCAGGCATTCAGATCATACAATTATTTTTCTCAAAATAGACTTTGCTAAAGATTATGACCGCATTGAATGGCCTTTTATTTTGGCCATGTTGAAAGCCTTGGTGTTTGAGCCTAATTTCATCCAAAGTGTCCAAATGCTCTTCTCAGATGCCTCTGCTTGTATCATCATTAATGGCTGCCAATCTCTTGCCTTTGGGATTTTATGTTCCATTCAATAAGGATGTCTGCTTGCTCCTTCCCTTTACGTGCTTGCTGCCAAAGGCTTTGGCTATCTCTTAGCCAATGTGGTTTCTCAAAAACATGCCAAAGGCATTACTTTTCCTAACTCCCAGGCTCAACTGGTTAATCACCATTTTGGTGATGACTATTTCCTCATTCTTCTAGAGGAAGAGAATAATATTAAGGCGACTCTTGAATGTCTTAAATTTTTTTGTCTAGTGTTTGGCTCCGCCATTCAATGGCATAAAACTTTGTGCTATAGACAATCTATATTTCCCACTCCTCACTGGCTTCAACAATATAGTTGGAAATGGATTGGGCCAGGGGAAATATTTCAGTTTCTAGGCATTCCCTTTTCCTTCCAGGCTTCTTTGGATGAGTTGTGGCAAGTTGTCCTCTCCAACATTAAGCAAAAGTTGGCCTATTGGATTACCAAGCCTCTTTCTCCAGTTGGGAAATTCCAAGTGTGCTCCAAGATTTTAGTGGCCACACATGTCTACTACTCCTCTTGTTGGGCCCCTTTGAAAGTTGCCTATGCCAAGCTTGAAAAGCTACTTCAAGACTTTTTCTAGGCCTCTGCGGAGTCCCATAGAGGGTTTCACTGTCTTGCTTGGGAGTTTTGTTGCCTTCCTAGAGACTTTGGAGGACTTGGGTTGCTGTCCACTCAATGACAAGGGACTTCCTTGTGTGTGAAATGGATGATTCATGTCCGTACTAGAGATGAAGCCTAGAAGATTCTCCTCAAGCATTGCATTCAGTCTGCTTTTCCTGTTCATAGACTTGCTTGGAAGGGGATTGGCTTTCAAACCCTTATGATCATGAAAGAACCAGTTCAAATTATGGGAACTTTTATGGCCAAGAGCATTTGGAGAGCCTAGGATGCGCTTAAGCCCTGGCTCCACTGGGTTGGCTCCAGTTTCCATGATGGGATTTTGCTCAATCAACATAATGTTTGGTGGTCACCTCTCTTTGCTAGTAATGGTCAGCCACTAGCTAATTCACCTTGGCTTAAGGTGCTAAGATTCCACAAGAAAGGTATTCAAACTTTGTAATAGGTGTTTCACAAACCCACAATGTGCATCATTCTGTGGGAAGATTTTTGTGCCCTTTACAAGCTTCAAATATAGAACCATGATACTTATGATGGTCTGATGAATGTTATTCCTACAGAAATGCTTCATAAGGTGGGAATTTTTGGGTCCAAGCCTTGGTGGAAGGACTAGAAGTGGTACCCAAACACCCCTTTCAGGAATTACAAGCCTAGGCTTGGTTATAGATGGCTTTCACCACATTTTCCTATGATTAAAATTATGAAGCAGAGGTGGCTTCTTCAATCCCCCACTCATGTTTGATGAAAAAGATTCTCTGCCACTTGGTCTGCAAGTGTTGAGCTGAAACTTGCGCACTTTGCTTGGTGTATTCTTTTCCAAGGCTTACCTGTGGGTTCTCAACTTGTTCACTTGGGGGTCCAAGACCCTCGTTTCCCTTTTTGTGGGCAAGCTGAGTCTTTTAAGCATCTCTTCGGGTTTTGCACCAAAGCTCAATAGTTTTGGAATTGGATTCATGACTTCTTTCGACCTTTTAGATTGGATCCCTTCTCTTGGCATATGATTTTGTTGGGAGACTCGCCCAAACTTCTTACTAAATATACCCAGCTTTGGCACACTTTCAGAGTGGAAATCCTCTTCAATATCTAGAAAGAAAGAAATGTCTACATATTTACTAACACAAAAATGGATAAAAATGTTTATTTGTATTCTAAAGTTATTATTTGCTCTAATGTACTCTTGCAGATTTAAATTCAAGCCAAGAAGGTTACACTTGAGGTGGCTCACCTTTAGGTGCTTTTAGATCATTGGGGCAATGCCCTATGTACTATTGCTCGAGTGTCTATACTGTTGCTCGAGTGCCTACTTCGCCCACTTCCTCTCATGTTCAGTTGCCCTCTTGGGGTTGATAGGAAAATGGCTCTACTCACCCTCACTCTTAGCCTCATCTTTAGTGCGGTTCCCACCCTCATCGGCGGACTCATTCTCCTCCTTCGTGGGCTGGTCGGGGGTGGCCTTTTGGAGGAGTAGCATGGAGCAGTGATGGTAGTTTCGGGTGGCCCTCTGATAATACTCCTACTATTGGCTCTAGTTGGCTAGACTCTAGTAAATGCTTTCCATGTCTAGTGCTTGCAATCTCACCTTGACGCGAGGATAAAGATAAAGATAAAGAGAAAGATGTTGATGATGGATGGGGTCCTCCTCCTAACGTCACTCCAAACCCCACTGATGTATGGGGGAAACACATGGATGACAAAAACCCTCTTGGCTTTATTGGCACTACTCTGGTCACTTGATGGCCATTTGATTTTATATGTTTGTAATGCTTATGGACTTCTGGGCTAGGCCCAAGTGACTCTAGTTTTTGGTTTTTTGGGCCTTGCTCATATGACTCTCAAGGTGTGCCTTCTTACCACCCGCCCTTTTTTTGTGAATATGTAACTTTATCTTTATTAATAATATAGATAGTTACCTATTCATAAAAAAAACAATGTTAATAATATCATTTGTAATGTTTCAATATCTAAACCAAAATTCAATGTATGTAGTGTACCTTTTTTAAATTCTATTATGAGTGCTATTCATATTAGAACTAATAAAAATTAAATCATTAAATATTTAATTTTCATAAACTTATGGCCATATGTCATATTTTAAGCACTTATTTTTATAGTGAATATCAATTTTGTGTTATATTTTATATTTGAACATCAAAACAATCTCCCTTGTAAGTTTGTGTTTCCATATTTAACATTAGTTTATTTTTTATTTTATTTATTTTTATTAAAAGATATTTTAAATACATATCTTATCATGAGATGGATTATAGATGCAATGTTGGAGATTGAAGATAATATTAACATATATTTTACTCTTTACTTGAAAATCTTCTTGCTTAGCCAAATAACTTGAACATGCTTAACTTGCTCAATTCTCAATTTAAAGTAGGTAAATTACAAATGAAAAGTATTATTTTTCTTATGTTGCAAATAGAGAGGAACATATTATACCATGTGAATGCCTTGTTGATTAGTAAAACAATGGAACGCTTGCTCATCTAAGTGTACATTTCTTAGTCTAAAACATAAAATTACAAATGAAAATATATAAGCATTTGCAGACTCTCTTTGGTTGGTGAAGTTAAATAGATCTTGTTGTTAACAATGCTTAGAGATTACATTGCTTTTAGACCTAAGTAGTTTACAAATAAAATTATTGATGCACCAATTGCATATTTTTTTCTCATATTAACTTAAAGAGCATAAGCTACTAGACCATGTTTTCGATCTTTGAAACATGCATATTTATCTAGGATCTTGTTTGGTAAATCATTATAATAATTATGAATTACTTGAACACATATAGAGCCCATGTTTTTTATACAGACCAAGATGATTGAGGATTTTGATATGCAATCATAATCAAATCAATTAAATATCCAAAGAAAACTATGCATGATAAAATTGAAGAACATTTGTACTATAAAGATGATTTGATCTCTTCAAGAGCTTAATCTTTTATTTGAAGATAGTGTGTCTTCCTTGATTTAAAAATGGACTCTTTTAATATAGGTGCTTGTGTAGGTGGGTATCGAGCCAAAACCTCACTCCAATTATGGTAGTTGCATTAAACAATAACTTTTCTAACTCACAGTGATTGAGAGTTTCAACTTTTGTCAAGAAAATGACATAAGTAAGTCTGTGAATGTAGAACTTTGACCCATCTTGGAGATATGGTAATAATGTTAATTCTCTACCAAACCATTTGTATATAATCACACTTGCAATGTGAAGAAGAGTAAAAAATAATATACAATTATACATGTTCATATGAGCTTGTAATGCACTAAGTTTTTTTGAATTCAAGTCTAGGAAAGCATTGATTGTAAAAAATAAATGCAGTAAAAACTAAAAATTAGCATTAAGATGAATTTTCCTTGTCTGATTTTCTATTGTAACAACTAAGAATTGTTTGACTATTTGCTTTTAATCATTGTTTTGCTTGTCATTTCTATAAGATAGAGACATCAAGACAATGGCTTGACCTTGTTAGATTTGGACAACTCAAATGCTATTTCCTTCTTTCATGGGCATACATTCTTCTAAGGTGGTGTAACGTGTTCATTTTGATTGTATTGATGCTTGTTAGTCTTTTTCTATAAATGTTGCTACAATCTTTTAGCAATAGACTTAAAATTGTTAGTCTTTGATATCTATCAATATATTTGTTTGAAATTTTCTTAGTATTTGAGGACTTTTACTTTGGATTTGATTTGGTTTTCCTTTATTCCTCTATTCAATTGCCTTGTATGTTTTCAATCGTATGTGTGGTTGAATAAATAGTGATGTTAAGTGTTTTTAGAAAACCAGTTTGCATGAAGATGTTGCCATTGTCTATGCAACCATTAGACTGCACATTTGACCGTAATGATTAATTTATGGAAAATCAAAATACAATGTAGTTTTTAATTTTCAATTAATTAATAATTACAGTCAAATGTACAATTTGCTGAAGATGCTCATGATCCCATAAATATGCTTAAACTAATGTTGAATGATTGAACCTATGATTTTTTTATTTTTATTGAAGTACTCTTCCCAACTTTTCTCATGATAAATAATATAAATTAAATACAATATCAAAAATCTAAACTTCAATAAATTTACACATTGATGAAAGTAAATTCAAAACCCAATCTATTATTTATTATATAAAAAATAGACAAACAATTAATTAATTGAACTTACCTTTACCGTTTGCTGTGTCATCGCTTTTGAATTTCTTGTGTACTCTGTCAAACGGTCTTTACAAAAGTGATTGACAGCAGAAAATGACTACCTACTTCCCCAAGATATGAGGAGGACAAATAACTCGTACGTTTTAAATAACTGTATATCAGAGAAGGAATATTCGGTGAGTCGGTGGTACTGGTAGCTAATGATGACGGTGATTAAATCAAATCTAAATTTAATATTTTAAGTTAATATGTGTTCTCCTCGAAAAGCGAGAGTTAACTTTCTTATTCAAAATATTAAAGCTGGAAAATCAGATTTACAGTTGTCGTGCATAATAAACGTGGCATCACCTTCAGTTTATTTTTCCTATTTATACTTTGACTTGTTTTAAAATGATTAAATTGGAATACTAATTAAGCTTGTCGGTGAAGACAGGTAGAATAAAGTGTGCTCTTCACATTAACATTCTCTTTATAAAACTAATTTTCACGTGGATTTACACTTTCAAAGGGTAATCAATCCTTATTTATCCTTCTTTTATATATATATATAGAGTTTTGTCCCAAATTCATTGGCATTTGTTTTTATTTATTTGTTTTATTATTGGTCTATTTACATCTATAAATTTATTTTTTATCTTAAAATTTATATTTTTTTGATTGATTTTGCATCACTTAACTTCGAGTTTGAAAGATTGAAGATTGATCATAAATTAAAAAAATTAAAGATCAACTTCTCAAGTTCTTATCCTTTCCTACTAATTGTTGTGAGTTAATTTTGTATACATTTGTGCAATATGCTATTTGTGATTCTAATTTTTGACTTAACAAAATTTTGAACTTTTCATATTCATTAAAGGACATGTGTTGACAACCTTTTAAATGTTGCCTAAGTCTTCCAAAATTTCAAGGAAGTCTCGTCAATTTAATCAAATAAAAAACATTAATATCTACATCAGAAAGTCTTGGTTGCAAGTGTTTTTAGTTGTTTTGAAATGTCAAGTTGCTTGTCAAGTCGAAGTCATCAATAAGTTGGTCATAGTCACAAATGGTTTGTAACCAAGTTTGAGGTCCTAAAAGTTTTGCAAGATGGTTTAATTTGAGTCACAATTTCTCTAATAATTTGATTTGCATGAAGGTGATCAAATGATTAAATAATCTCAGTGACCAAAATTCGAGTTTTCAATCTAGTTTGTAGTCTCATAAAGTCACACAATAACTCAAAAGATTGATAATAGGTTTTAACTAGGTTTCCTAAAGTTTTGACATGTTAATTCCAAAATATATTAAGTCCAAATACAAACACAATAGATTTGTAAAAGTGAATTGTCATTATTTAAATGTTCAACATATGATTAATATGAAAAACTGACATAATATGAAAAACTATTTAAACACTTAGAAATATCATGAACACTTTGACTTCCCTGCATACCTACAGATCCCGCAATACTATAAAGACAAAAGAATAAAAAGATTTAAAAACCCTTATAAAGTTGGAATTGTGGAAGCCATGGGGACAGGAGAACAAGTCGTAAGAAATACTCTTCCTACACCTCTATTCCACATGTTTCAATTCTCACTTATCAGTAATAAACTTCAGTAATTCTGTTCCTCCACCTGGCGTGCGAAGTTGTGTGTTTACCTGGATGCCATAACCGACAGATGAGATCAAAGTTTCTAGAAGATTACTGCTCAGATGTGTAATTGAGTTATAATTGTTGGAAGGATATGAAAAGGAATAAGTAGTACATTTTAAGTATTGGTTTAAGAAATCTTGTATTCTTGTGGAATGTTATAATAAATTTTTTTGTGTTTTTTTTTTAATTAATAGAGGTAGATGAGAAAGAAAGCATATAAATTAGATATCAAATTACTTGACTTTTGCGTTTGGATCTAGCGATTTCTTCACACCGTGAAGATAAAGACAAGGATAACGATGGCTGGGTTCAATCTGATGTCACTTCAGACCCAGTTGTTGTATGGGGAAACCAAGTGATAAAGACCCACCACCCTCTACTGGTACTGTTGTGGCCGCTTTTATTATTATTGTTGTTGTAATGTTTTCTGCATTTTGGGCATGGCCCAAGATATTATGACTTTCTGGGCTTTGTCCATGTGACTCTCGGGGTGTGTCTTCTAACCACCCACCCTTTTTTGTGAATATGTGTATTTTTATCTTTTATTAATATAGATATAGATGTCTATTCATAAAAAAAAATCACATGACTTTATTCTTACTTGTTTTGAAAAGAAAAGAAGAATGGTTGAAGCTTATAAGTTTTCAATAAAATGAAGGTTTGATTGAGTAAGTAATAATTTTTTAAAAAATTTCAATAATATAATCATGTAATCTATCAACATGGGTAAGAAAATGGTTATAAGTTGTTTGACAAATCATCTTGAAATGTCCATTTGCAACACTCACTCATGATATGTTTGACAAATTGTGTTAGGGATAATCATCTACAACCACCGACATTCAATACATGACAAATGTTTGACCAAATGCCATGACAATCATATACTCGTCAAAGTTATGCAAAGAACTAATATTTAGTTGTAAGGTTCTTATTTCTAATATTTATAATACAATATTTTTAGAAATATATTTACAGGGATTTATTGTATTTTATTTCTGAAATATTAGTAAATTTCAAAAAGGTAGCTAAAAGGTTGTACGAGAAATGAACAACTATTTTTCCTACAAAATGAAAAATTATATTTTGATAAAGAGGTTACAGGGAGTTGGAACTTAGAACAAACTATCTTTAGATTTATTTTTGAAGTTAGACTTATTCTTATTTATTTAAAGGGGTAAACCCTTTTCACCTGGAGCTATGAACCAGTGAGTCCACAATCGAGAGACCTCATCCCCAACATAAATACTCAACAATTACACTCCAATGAGGTTTGAACCTTGATGGAAAGAACAACATCACAACAACTTAACCATCACAACATGTCACTATTAGCAAAGTTAGACTTTGAATCTTTAGATTACTTTGGGAAATACTAATACCACATCTAAAGTCTAAATCTCTTGTAGTGTTATTATTATATATTTACATATGTTAGATATGATTGTGGTTGTATCTTATCTTATGTTAGATGCACCTATTTTTTCTAAAATTCTCCTTTGGAGTTTCAAAATTTTATTGTAAATTCTTCTTTTCAATCCATCACATTATGTTCATATTTTTATATTTTTATAATTTATCAAAGTCTATTCTCCCACTTGATAATTTTACACATTTTGATTGTATATTTGTTAACACATATCATCTTTTAAGTTTGTTTGCTACATGAGGAATTGATGGGTGCCTAGATCCTTTCTTACAATTTACATTTTGATTTCAAATTACCAAAACCCCCCAAACTCTCCCATCTTACGAGGGAGTTGCTTCTCTCAAACATAGAGGAAAAATTCCCTTCCTATGGTGATTTCTCTAACTATTGTGAGTATTTTTTGCTTCCCATTAGGAAAGTTATGCTAATTTTATTAAAACATTGCACATTTGACAAATCTATTTACTTTCAAGTTATTATGTCTTAATATTTAAAAACATTTATTTATACAAATTAAGATAATGAACAATCATTCAATTGTCAAGGAACAATCATTTTAGGAACATTTGGATTTAGAACTTGAAAGGATTCCATTACATTAGAATATGCATATAGGCCATTTGTATAGTTGTGTATGTTATCTTTAAATATTTTCCCAAGGTCATAAAGTCGATCCATCAAGGATGTTGACCTAGGAGAACTTGGCCACAATGATTTAACAACTTCTTTAAAGGTATTTTTAAACAACACCATCATTTTGAAAATTTAAATATCAAAGCTTATAGTAAATTACGTTATAAAATTTCAGTGTCTACCATATTAGATATTTGCATCAAAGGACATATTCACATTTCTTAGGATTAACCCTGAGCTACTTAGGATTGAACTATAGTTTGAATTCTAAGTTTTTTATCATTTTGAGATAGTAAACTTGTCAAGGAAAACATTTCTATACAATGATGAATTGATTTTACTCATTTCCATCCTTCATATTATATCACCAATTTAAGATCTAAGTGCACCTACTCTTCTCACTAAAATTATAATTATTAAAACCCTAGCTTTTTCCCAACTATTTAAAATCTAGGTTAATTAGTTCTTGATTGTATGCATTTATTTAATTAACCAATGTTCGTATAAAATGAATTATAATCCTATTGATAGGTTGAAATTTAAACTTTCATATAAACTTACATTCATGTGAAATCAAGCATGAGAAGCCTATGAGCATTGGGTGCAACTCATAAAATAACCTTCAAGATTGAGAAGCCAAATCTCAGGTGACTTTCAAGGAGAACTTCTAGGATTTATAATCTATCTTTCATGAATGAGAAAAGAGAGAAATATTAAAAAATGAAATATGGGATTGAAAACTAATCTAAGTAATAATTGAAAATGGATCCAAGAATTTAGTTGAAATAGAATTACAATATCACACGAATTGCAAGAAAGCATGATGTTTAGTAATGATCAAAAGAGGTGTATATAAATTTTTTTTGAGCAAACTGAATTACCTAAATTTAAGTAGAAAGCTTGTTCAAAATTTATAAAAATTTATGAGAGATAACTACCTCTCTAACTACCAACTCACCACCTAAGATAGTGGTTAAATTGCATAGTAAAATAAATGGCATAAATAAAGGTTAAATATGAATTTTACACCAACACCCCCCATAAGCACTACATAGGTGGGGACAACATATTGGGTCCTAACAACAAGGCCCAATAAGGTACGCAAGTACAATGCACCTCATAAAGAAGAGGAGAAAAACTCCCCCTAAATGAGGGTAAATGAAGAGAACTAGAAACCCCTCAAAAGGATGATGTTGCTTATTAAGTGTCTAGACCACAAGAAGAGCTCGTAAATGAATGAACTTTCTCTCACTAAAAGGTTTGGTAAATCTTTCAGCAACTTCCTCTGAAGATTGGAAAAAGACTAAGTTAATGATTTGACCATGAATGAGCTACTAAATGAAATGCATATGAATCTCAATGTGTTTTTTCCATTGTTGCTAGAATGGGTTCTTGCATATTTGGATAGTACTTTGATTGTCACAATAAATGATTATGGGTTGCCTAAAGGAAATACAAAACTTAGTGAGAATACCCTAAATCTAAATAGCCTTAATAGCTATGTTAGCAACTTCTCGATACTTGGCCTCTACGGAGGATAAAGCAATATCATGTTGCATTTTTAGACCAATTGAAAGGACTAGAACCAAAGGAGAAATTGTAATTTGAAGTGGACTTATGATCTTGAGAATCACCAACCCAATTTGTATCTATATAGCCAACAAAATCAACCTCTATGCCAACACTATAATAAATCCCAAATCTAATAGTTGCTTAAGGATAGTGAAATGTCCTCTTATTTTCTTTCCACTACCACTCATGAGGCTCCTGCATAAATCTTGAAACCACATGCTAATAGCATATGAAATTTTAAGCCTAGTATGAGTCAAATAAATGAGATTTCCAATAAGTTGGTGATACAAGGTAGCATCAATCAATGGTGTAAAACTGTTAGCCTCAAGCTTGAATCTAGAGAGAAAGGGAGTTAAAGATGAATTACAATCACTCATGTGAAATTGAGAAAGAAGATCAATGGTGTAATTGGGCTTAGCAAGAGTGGTCCTTGTATCAAACTATGAAATCTCAATGCCAAGAAAGTAATGCAGTAAACCCAAGTCAGTCAAGTCAAACATATTTTGGAAGCTAACTTCACTATTGCAATAGCAGATGAAGAAATCCCAGTGATTAGTAGATCATCAACATAAAATTCCAATATCAATAATGAATCATACTAGACCACAAAAAATATAAATTATGATCTAAATGACACTAAGTAAAATTATAATCTAGAAGGAAGGAATTTATCTTGGCATACCAAGTTCTAGGGGCTTGTTTGAGGCCATAAATGAAGTTATTGTTTATATATTGAGGATGAATCTTGAACAAAACCTGGTGGTTGCTCCATGTAGATCTCCTCCTCAAGGTCTCCATGAATAAAATTACTCTTCACATCCATTTGATGCACATTCCAACCATTTATAGTGGTGATAGAAAGTGTGAGTCAAATAGAAGTCATCTTAACCATGAGTGCAAAGGTATTAGTGTAGTCAATTCCATCAAGTTCTGAAAAACCCTTGGAAACCAATTGTGTTTGTACTATCAATTAACCCATATACTACAAACTTCATTTGATAAACCAACTTGCATTGAATCATCTTCCTTCTCTTAGGAAGTGAATTCAACTCCCAAGTGTGATTTTTGAGTAAGGAATAATATTCCTCCTACATAGCCCTATCCCACTCGGGTATGCTTGATACCTCATGAAATGTATATGGATAAGAAACAACAGTTGAGAAAGTATGTGGCCTATTATGATAATATGATCATGTATGTATGTACCATTTTCTAGATTCCCTACCTAAGTTCCTACATTATCAAGTATTTTTCTAACTCAAAGAGGATGAGAAGTGGGTGAGTTAGGTGCTAAGGCATCATCCTCCAAAGCATGTGGCAAAGTAGATGGATATGGCTCCCTATCACTATCCTCAATATAAGAAGAAGAAGTCTCTATCTCAAGAACTTGCTATGGATGGTCGGATTTATCAAAAGAATCATCAAAAACCAAGTGAATCCTCAATAAAAGGAGAAATTTCAACTATAAAATCAATTGAAATCTCTTGAAACTTAACAATTTTCTCAATGTGAAACTTATGTGTGGTTGAGTCAAGAATTTGATATCCTTTTATGTACCATCTGGATATCCTACAAAGACGCAAGGTTTGGATTGAGGATCCATAGCCTTGCAATGTTGCATAAGTATTTGTTATATAGCTAGAGATACAAAGACCTTGAATTTCTCAAATGATGGTTTTGTTCATGTCCAAGCTTCAAAAGGAGTGATACCCTTGAAGGCTTTGTGAGGAGTTGTATTTTGTATATAACAAGAACAATTAATTTGCTTTTCCTACTAATGTGGTGTAAGACCTTTGGAGTGTATCATATAATTAGCCATCTCTTTCAAGGATATGTTCTTACATTTTTTCACACCATTATTTTGTGGGGTATAAGGAACTATTTGTTGCATGTCTCTCCTCTACTGTGCAAAATTATTCAAACTTAATGTTGATATATTTCCCCCATTATTAGTTTGAATGATTTTGATGACATTCCCTAATTTTTTCTCAACTAGTTCCTTG
This sequence comes from Sequoia sempervirens, assembly GCA_007258455.2. NCBI lineage: Eukaryota > Viridiplantae > Streptophyta > Pinopsida > Cupressales > Cupressaceae > Sequoia > Sequoia sempervirens. The sequence continues at coordinate 273,894,372 of VDFB02105785.1, read as the reverse complement.
AAATCTTGAAAATATTCAAATAATTTATATTTATGTATAAGAAAGTAGACCCATGTATATTTGGAAAAATCATCTATGAAGGTGAGAACATATATGTTCTTAGTAAAGGATGGAAAGGGAAATTCCCTTGATACATCACTATGAAGTATCTCCAAATATTGTGTTTCCCTCTAGGATTTTCCTTTATCATTTTTTTTTCAAGATGCTTGTACCAAGGGTACAACCCTCACAAAAATCCTTAGATAAGTGTGAAAGAGTACTACAACACTTTACAACACCATAGATAAGGTACAAATTAAGTACATTTTATTAAAAGGGGCCCTAGATTAATGTGAATGTGTACAACACATTACAACACTAAACCAAGGCACAATTAGGTTAATTCAATGTCAATTATTCCCAAACTAAGGAAAAGGGATACTTTTTCCATTACTACATTTTTCCCCCACTTTAGTGAGAGTTTTCCCCCATGACAAAATCACACTAAAGTAGACATTCAAGACACTTTAGTATGCAACAATAACAAAGCTACATAATCATACCCTATCAAAGGCCAAGATAAACAAAGAAAAAAAAAGGATCAATAACAACCATTCCAACGCAATGTGGAATGGGGTTGTTTGTCCATAACATATGTTGCTCACCCTGGGGTAGTGGAACCTCAGCCTGTCCACTATGTGAGTTGTCCAAATCATGTGTTTCTCACTCTGGGGTAGTGGAATCTTAGTCTGTTCACTAGGTGAGTTATCCCAATGAGGTGGTCTAGTGAGAAAGTCATGCCAGTGTGTCGGCTTCTCACTATACAATGAGAAAGTCATGCTAGTGTGTAAACTTCTCATCATACTAACCATAACTTCAATAAGGCACCACAATGCTATGCTTTTGAATGCTTTTTGAATGTCATGTATGTAAGTTTTTTTGTTAAAGGGTATTTTTCTTTGTTCATGTAAGGTCTTTTTAAGGAACATCATGCCTAATATCTCCAAGAGAGGACATGTCAAGAATATCAAATCGCCACTTATGGGATGCCTCTCGTTTCACATCATGCCATGAAGGGAGATCGTATGCTTAGAAATATCACCCTCTTGGAGGACATAAATCCCAATGACACCACCAAGAAAAAGAACACGTCACAGGAAAAAAGAAAATTATGCCATTAAATATGATGAAATATGTCATCGATGTATGCCCCCACTGTGAAAAATCACTTTGAAGTAGCCAATGTTTTGTCCTAAGACATGAGATATTTCCTCGGAAAAACCTATGCCAAGTCATATGTTTCTAAAATAAAGCTACGCCATGAAATAGGAAGGGTTTCCCCCAAAAAAATATAAGGGATCTAAGGATTCAGGGTTAGTATGTCTTTGCTACATTGTTGTTATAGAGCTCAAAACTGTCATCATTCCCCAAATACTCATAGAACTGAAAGAATGACACAAAGAGAGCAAAAAAAAGGAAAAATCCTTTCGGGTCAACATGGAAGAGACCTAAATGTCTCGACACCTTGCATCATCCCCAAAAGGAAAACAAAAGACAAAGGAAAAAGATAAAGGAAAAGCTTTTGGGTCAACATGGAAGAGACCTAAATGTCTCAACACCTTGCATCATCCCCAAAAGGAAAACACAAGATAAATGAAAAATTCTTACAAAATAGAGAAGAATGTAGGTACATATAGAGTAATGTCATAAAAAGAAAGAGATACATCAAATGAAACATCACATGGGATCACATTACGCACATGCAATCACATAAAGAAACATAAAAAAGTGAAAGACTAGTAAGGCACATGTGAGTCAACCTAAAGCAGGTTGTCCACATCCCAATCTCGGTCGGTATAAACAAAAGGTGGAAAACTAGCCAAAGGGACAAGATCAAGTGCCAAACTAGGGGAAGCACCAATTCAACACTTTTTTTAGGAGATTTGTCTTTTTAGTTCATAGAAGAAGCAAACAATGTCGTTAATTCATCATGCACTTCTTCATCAATATTTGCAATGCCAATCTCATCGTCTAAATTTATCACAACGGGAGGTCGAATGACAATTTCCATAGAATGTTTTTGTTTATGTTGCAGTGAGGGTATAGGATCAACATGCATTGCTTCAGGTAAGTTCGGATTTTGATTCTATATGTTGTTCTTGTCTTCTTGAATTTGTAACTTATGAGCAATAGCACGATGTCTATGCCTACACTCTCTAGCACTTCGATTTCATTTCAATCTATTGTCAATTTGTATTTGTGTAAGAGTGGGTTTATCAATCATAGGTTCCTTCTCTTCCTTGGGAGGAATAGATGTTCAACCGCTTTCTCTTTAACTTCATAGATTTTTTTGACTCTAGGAGGGACAACGAGATTGTTTATTTTATCTCATGGTCTCTTGTAGGAAATGGTAGGAGGATTTTCTATAGGTTGTTCTTGAATGTTCAGAAGGGCTTTTGGTTCAATCATTGTTTCGTCAAGGATAGGCATTTCAATTATAGGTTGAGGCATGTTCCAAAGGGATAATTTTGATATTTTCTTTGCCTTAAACTTTTGATATGATTTGAAAAATAAGTCCTCATGGGGTTTAATAGGTTTCATAGGCTCGGGCCAAAAGAAATCTAATGAAAAGTTTCTTTGAGCTGATGCATGATTAAATCCACTATGATGGATAGTAAAGATATCATTTCCAAATGGAAACTTTAGACATTTATGCACAACCAACGAAAACACATTCATTGAGTGAAGCCATGGATAGCCTAGCTTCACACGAAATTGGTTCGATTGCGGGATGATGGAAAATGAGATAATTAATGTTTTTGGTCCAACTTTTTTAACGAGATCTATCAAGCCAATCATAAGATAAGAAAAACCATTATGCATCTTGATCCATGCTTTCAGTTTGTCATATGTATCTTGGTAGAGTTCATGCACATATAAGAATTCTTCAGTGATCACATTATCTCCATAGACGAGATCAATCAATATCCCATTAGTGGGCTTATTATTGATTCATCCAACTATGTAAAGAGGACCATCAGGTACACGTTTAAGTATGTCATTTTGTGAGAAAGCAATGTCAAGAGGCTTTTTATTCGATCCCTTACGAGGTCTAGCTTCGATAAATGCTACCATTTCAATCAGTTGTTCTTCATTGATATCTTGTATGTTTTCATCATCTGTGTCAACCTTCATTACATCATTCTTTGTTTCACTAGCTTTGATGAATGAAATAGTGTGCTTAGGCATGAGATCTGTAAAGATTTATAAATTTTTGTTAGGCGGAGCTACAAACTTGTTACCTTGATCATTCACGCCTCTAATTTGTAAGTGATTAGAATCAATAAGGTCTTGCACAAGATGTTTAAGACATTTACAATATTTCGTACCATGTCCATTTTGTTGATGATAATGATAATAAGTGTTTCATCCAAAGCGTTTACGAAATGGTATATGAGGATCATGCTCTCTAACAAGAGGTAAGGAAAGCATGTTCTTCTCAATAAGCTGCAACATGATGTTGGAAGAATGAAGAAGAATGATCATCTCTATAGTTTTGTGTTGTCATTAATGTCACCATGTTATTCGAGTTGTGACTGCAATATTACCTTGATCATTCACACCTTCGATTTGTAAGTGATTAGAGTCAATAAGGTCTTGCACAAGATGTTTTAGACACTTACAATATTCTGTACCATGTCCATTTTGTTGATGATAATGACAATAAGTGTTTCATTGAAATCCTTTAGGCAAATGTATATTAGGATCATGCTCTCTAACAAGAGGTAAGGTAAGCATGTTCTTCTCAATAAGCTGCAACATGATATTATGAAGGGAATTGAGAAAAGGAGTGAACTCTCTATCCCTATCCCCAAAAGAATTTGTTGTCTTTATAGAAGCCACTTGATTATTATTTTGTTGACTTGTTTAAGGGGAATTCAATTGTAAAAAGACCTCGTTCTGCTTCTTGAAAGGTTGATAACTATTTTTGAGTTGTGGATTCAGAATTTTTAGGACGACTAGGGGGATTTTTCACATCACGATCACATGTTGAAATTTGATAATCACGAAGGGTTGTACATAACTGTGTAAAGGATGAAAAGATTGAAATTTCAAGTTTTCTTTGGAGTTTACTTTGTAAGTTGGTGATAAAAATTCGTTGAAGGTCGGCATCAAGAATCTTAATGTTGACTTGTGAATAAAGTGTTTGGTATCTTGCTATGAAATTGGTCACTTTCTCATCCTCTTTTTGTTTGCATGTCATTAAATCAGCTAGGGTCATCTTGGAATCCATGTGAATATGGAAGTGGTTGTAAAAGGCATCAACAAGTTCATTGAGTGAACCAATTGAATTATTCAGTAAAGAAGAGAACCACTCTCAAGAAGTATCCTTCAAGGACCTAAGGAATAGCTTAGCCAAGAGTTTATATTCAAATATGAAATCACTACACGAGGTTTTAAAAGTGGAAACACGACTTACAAGATCTCCTTTTCCACCATATTTCTCAAATCGAGGAACTTCTAAACCTTGTGGCATTTGTGCTCTTAATATGTCCAAGGATGGTGGATTTGATTTAATGTATTGCAAAGGTTGACCATTGTTTTTTTGTAAAGTTGCAACTTGTTGTTGAAGGGATGTCATAGTTTGCAAAAGTGAGTTAATGAGAAGATAATTTTCATTGTAAGGTTGAGGGGAATAAGGTGGAGTGGTGTATGTATATGGAGGGCTAGTGAATTACAAGTTTGTGAAGGTGGATTGTTGAGGAGTTATCATGTTAATTTGTACAAAACTAAAAGGGTTTCCTACAAGAATACCTAAGGAAGTGTACACAGTGCTAGTGGGTATTATTGTTGCGTTTGGTTGAAAGGTTGTAGTAGGTTGAATGGTTTTGGTAGGCTAAAAGGTTGTTGTAGGTTGAAGGATTTTTGTAGGTTGAGTATTAGTGTATGTTAGAATGGACATCATTATTGTTGAAGATGGAATTGGAATTCCATCTTGGCTTTGAGTAGACCCCAAAGCTTGGTAACAAGCGGTGATGGTAGGGATGGTGTTATTAAGCACATTGGTTGTAGGAGGTGAAGTCATAGGAAATGTAGTATGCAAACTATGAGCCATGGAGGGTTGATTATCAACACTATAAAAAAGAGAGCTAGAAAACCCAAGATCCAAGGTGAGTGAGGTATCACGGGATGACATGAGCCTCAAAATACGTCTTACAATAGTATTGCTAATAGGACACCAAGTTGTAAAGCTCATACAAGTTTTACAAACCTAGTGTACAAACCCTAAATGGAAAAAGGGTAATGAAATGACCTAGAATGCAATGCAATTTTCAGATTCCACACAATGCAATTTATTGATTACACAATGCAATAAACTGAAAAGGAAATGTTGTAAATGAAACTTTTGAATTTTGACAATGCACTAAAATGAAGCAAATTAAGCTAGATGCAATGAACTTGATGAAACAACATATCAGAAAACTGAAACAGGGAAGTAATAGGAACAAACAAAAGCCTAAAACTAAGATTTCAATTTCTAGAAAATGCAAATCAGGATCTAATAAGGACTCATTCACCAGTGAGGGCGAATGGGTCCTAGTTAAGTATTTTTGAAATGTTTCTGCTATTTTTTGAGTGATTTTTGATGCTTTTTAGATGCCAAAAAGTATAGGCCCAGCCTGATCAGGGAATCATTCGCAAGTAAAGGCGAATGGGTCCTTGATTAGGGTTTTGTAACTATTTTTGAATGATTTTCAAGCTTTTTGTAATGTCTTTCAATTCCAGGTCTAAGACAATAACTTGCAGTTTCAAACTTTTCAGAAATGCAATGTGAAAATGCAATAAAATAATGAATGCAAAGACTTAATTTGAAATGTAATGTTGTTTTTATTTTCAAATGCAATTGTATGAGGTGTAAATGGTATGCAAAATGACTTATTTTCTTTTGTATTTTTCAGATTTAGAGAAATGCAAAATAATGCAATTCTAAACCCTAAATGAGATGCAAGTTTTGAATGCAAAGCAAGAAACCCTAAATGATATCTAATTCAATGCAAATGAGATGCAAGATCTAACCTAGGATTCAATGAAAGACTTCAAAATAAAAAAATTGCAATATTTAATGAGTCAGGTTCACCAAAATGTTTAATAGAAAAATTAGGTTTTACATCAAAATGAGTTGATCAAAATTATGAACCACTAATAATTTTACTAAACCATGCAATTATGTGTGTGATAAGATTCCAACATAACAATAAAAAATTAATCCTAGTTGTTATAGCAACTATGAGGGAAGTTTTGAGAGCTTAAAATGATGTGTACGTTGTTGTAAGAAGGTTGTTTTTAGGACACAAAGGACTCATTTTCCTTTAGTGGAAAATGGGTCCCTGTTAGGGTTTTTGAAACTGAGATCTGGGTTTTGTTCCTTGATTCTTGCACTCTTAGATCCTCTGTTATCAGCTCCCGAAAACTTGTAGCAAATTCTATAGCCTTCTTTCTGTGTTCTTGCACTATGAATGACAACTTTGAAACTTGACAATTTTGATGATTTTGATTCAATCTTCTTCTCCACTTGATCTTCAACCTATAAATCTGAAAATACACATTCAAGAGAAGAAAAACTTGTTGATTGTTAGTGAATAGGGGTTTTCCTTGGTCAAACCCCTTTTAGGTAATTAAACCAAATGATGAAATAATGAAATTGAAGCATGAAACATGAAACTTGATGAAATGTTGATACCTTGGAAGTTGTCTTGGAGTGAAAATTTGCAAACTAACATGAAGTGGCCATGAAGAATGTAGATCTTGATCTCAATTAGGATGTGAAACAATGCTTGCAAGTAGATCTTCAATGCTACATCCACTATCTTAGCTCAACAACATGCTTGAATGTACTATACCTTTGACATAATGAAATGATCTTGAATTGCTGCAATAAACTTCACTAATATGCCCTTGAATGCCTTTGAAATGCTCTTGGACTCATAATCTTGCTCTTAGGATGCTTACTCAAAGTTTCTAGGATGTCTTAGGATGAAACTATGTGAATTAACCCCATATTTATGCTAAATTTAGGGATTAACCCTGAAATTCAAATAATTCAAGCCGACACCAGATCTAGAATTAAAAATCATTAGAATCCCACCAAAATTAAATTCAAAAAGGGGTGTTCTATTCAAGGAGGTCCCATTCACCACTAAAGTCAAATGGGTCCTGACATAAGTTTCTAGGACCTTGCTTCGGGAGGTGAAAAGAACATCAAAAACCCACCTCATATATGCATAGAAAGGGGGGTCCTGTGTGGAGAGGACCCATTCGCCACTAAAGGTGAATGGGTCCTAGCACCCTTTTCTAGGACCTTGATTTTTCCAAATTAAATGTTATGCCATTTGATTATTGAGTGTTAGGATAGATCCTTCAAAAGGTGTCATGAAGAAGGCTTAAATTTGAATTAAAGGGGCCAATTAAGCTCAATTAACCACAATTAATTAATGAAACCCTAGATAAGTGTGAAAGTGTACTACAACACTTTACAACACCATAGATAAGGTACAAATTAAGTACATTTTATTAAAAGGGGCCCTAGATTAATGTGAATGTATACAACACATTACAACACTAAACCAAGGTAAAATTAGGTTAATTTAATGTTAATTATTCCCAAATTAAGGAAAAGGGATACTTTTTCCGTTACTACAGTTGAATATGTTTACATTCTACTAATGCAATAAGGGTTTGAAGGATAATAAGGGTTTTGAATGTTAATGAGAGATTAAAGGTTTAAATGTACAAGTGATTCAACCCCCTCTTAGTTGTCTTGTGCATCTAACATATCTGACATTCACACTTCTTTGTACTTGTTCCTATACTTCCATACATCTTGCATTCAAAAATTTATTGCATTTATATCTACCACAACACTTCAAAACTTCAATTGGGTCATCTAGGAATAAGATAAACAATGAATTTAACAAGTCAGCCACTAAAGCATAATATGGTCTTATCCGGGCAAAGATAGAGAGGACCGAAAATAAACTTAATACATCTTCCAATGTGATCCAAAGCAATTCACACACTGGCACACATCAAACTAAGTTGACATCAAAGAAATGTGTAGATGGAACATGAATCGCATAACCAAATGACCCAAAAACATATGCCTGATTGAATTGACTCAATACAATTTTAACCAAGATAGTTCAAGACCCAAATCTAACTTAACACATCTTCAAATGTTGGTGCAAACCCTCAAGTACACGACACAAGCAAAGGAACAAGCCTTGTCGGCCAGGTATCCACAAATAACCTAGAAGACCAATTCAAGACATAATGCAACACCAAAGAGGAAAATTAGCAACGTGTGGATCACATGGGGATATTCCATGAACATCCAACAACACTTCCTAAAACTTCTTCATAGTTTCATACCACTAGCAACCACTATAAACCAAACAAGAACATAATACTTCATCCCAAAAACATAGAATGCTCAATCCTAAGATATAACATTAACAAATCAACTTGTGGAACACTTCAACACATAAAATTAGAACTGAGATATTGCATAAACACTAAGAGCACATTCACCAAGTTGCAAGAGTAGAGACATCAATGTGGAGAAATGTGAATCATTTCCTATACCAATCCAAACAACTAACAACACTGCCAATCTTATGCAATTCATATAAATCTCCTAGGAAACACTGGTAACTTGAAAGGATAGGAGTGTAACATCCATGATATACTAACTTTGAATCCCAAACTGTAAGGCCATACGTTAAATAGTGGAGGAATACAAAGCATTATCCCAAGAAGACTTCAAGCAACTTCTTGAACCATGAACACTTAACCAACTTGCGGAGGCCAAAAATTTCTTTCAAAAACACATGCTTCATTAGGAACATCAAAGAGAGCATAAGACATATAATAGAATTTTTAACAACATCTCTCCATTATCATCAATACTTCTAATGCTTCTAATCCTCATCTTAATGCTTCTATTCCTCATCTTGATATATCAATATGAAACCAACACTGCTGACAAAAATCATACTCAATACTTCTTAGATAAGACATGCCATCCAACCATGAACTTCAACAAAGATTAGATAAGGCATGCCATCCAATCATGGGCTTTAGCAAACATCAGATAAGGCATGGAATCCAATCATGAACTTTAGTGCAAACATCAGATAAGGCATGACATCCAACCATGAACTTCAGCAATAACACCATACATCAATGTTGGCCCAAATTGAATGTTGTCATTAATGATGACCAATGCCAAGCAACAAACTCTATAACAATCTCTCACCAAGTACTTGACAACAGGGACATCAAATGCCAAAAATCTTGCTTACTTCTCAAGTGTTGAAAACAATGTCAACCACAAACAATTTACCAAGTGTTGTCATCAGCTATTGACAGAAAGCTCACCAACCACTACCAAACATATAAAAATCTTCATCAAGCGTTGACATCAAAGACAATGAAAAATTAGTATTGACATCAACTGCCAATAATCTTGCACAAAGCTCCTCAAGTGTTGACATCAATGACAACTTCCAACATTATTTTAATTTATGATAGTTTTTTGGGCTATTATTATTCATGCGATGTATTGACACCTTTTGTTGAGTGAACATGTGAGTTTTTCCAATGGTGGTTAGGGTTACATAGCTACTTATGGTGTTTATTTCTTGTGAAATACCAAGCTTATCCTATATGGAGAAATAAGATCATGAGATGTGATATTGTGAAACATTTTTTAATGTGTTGTGTGATCATGTGTATATGTGAAAGTTTATTTTATTTACTTTTATTTCGTTGTCTCTTGGTATGTTTATTTTTTATGATTTATGAAGCTATTTATGTGATTTAAATTATGTTTTAATAGTCCTAAATTGTCCCTAGGTGATATATAGATCAATTAGGGATTCTTTTAACCTAGGGAATACTTTTATTATTGTTTAAAAGCTTAAATTTTTCATTTCTTAAAGGTGGAAAAAATTGGGGTTGGTTGGTTTGTTTAGGTGGTTAGGAGAGGTAGTTTATTCTTTCCTTTCTATTTATGCTTCCTCTTTGATTGGAGAAGGGGATTTTTCCTCTTGGTTGTTCTTGATTTTCTCTTATCATTTTCATTTTGTAGAAGAAAATTCAAGAGTGATGAAAGAAATGAAGACGGATATAGAGAAAGGAATAATGGGAAGAGAGGGCTTGAAAATATCATGGTAGGATCTAACCTTTGATAGATATTTTTTTGATGTGTAAATGAATGGTTGGAACATTGTTCTGGATTATGCAATTTATAAGAAAATCAATAGAGAATCCTTTGTGTCATTTTTTGTAAATTATGTGTGGGTTTGTTTTGGGTATGAGTAGCCATATTTTTATAAGCTTGTATATAAATACAAAATTGTGTGTATAAAGTGAGGGAGTAATAGAATGTGAAGGAAAATTGTTGTAAGGTGAAAATATTAGTAATGTAAATGTTTTCTTGGGAATCTATGTGATTAGTTTTAGCTTAGAGGTTGTGAAATGTGTGTGTGAGTTCTTGGGAAAAATATGTAACCCCTAGCTCAAGGGTGGGTTGATTTTCAACCCTATGGTTTAGTGGAGAGCCCATTGGCCTTTGTGAATATTTTTGTTGTTTCTCTTTTCATGTTCAAAAATTGAAGTTGGAGACTACCTTGAGAAGTTTGTCAAAATTATGGTTCGCAAAAAGAAAAAAATATGAGGGTTATTATGAAAAATCTTGTAAAAGATCAAGTATTATTGAGCGAATTTATATTTAGAATGATAGTTGGATAGATTATGTTATCTTAGTCCAAGGAAGAAAATTGTTTTTGCCATTATGGTCTTTATATGTGTGTAAGAATGAATCCATGTTTAAAATTGAATTCCAAGTGTTAAAAAGAAAGAAATGTTAGGAATTGATTGTAATGCATGATAACATATAACTATTCTTGCAAAATAAACTCAATGAATTTAAGTGGGTAGAAGTTAATTGTTAGGAAAAACATTGATCCAATTGTGCTTTATTTAGTAATTGGACTATCAAAATTGAGAAAAGGTTTTTTTTTTATTCCATATTGAACTTTAAAATTAAATAATAATTTTCAATTTATTTCTAAGATGAAAATAAAATTATTAAAATAATTCAAACTTATAAGTAAAATGTTAAAAATATATATTTAAAAATTAATTTGAAGCATATGAGTGTATATATATGTAAATATCAAATTTAAATTAAACATTATATTTATAATGTATTATACATTATAGATTAAATTATATATATTAAAAATTTAACAAAGTAATTAATAAATATAAAAAAATCTTAAAGTTTATACATGTTAAAATTTATACCATGGGTCAATTGCACATGCCACCCATGGGTGGCTTGGGGGCAATGACCCCCAAGGGGGAAGTGACCCCAATGGGGGAAATGACCCCTAAGGCGGAAGTGCCCCATGGGTGGATCACCTCCCTACACTCAACAACAAAGTAAAATATGTTTAAAACTTCATCAAACCAAGTTAACAACAACCATTAAAGTTGACTATAATAAAAGAATCATTCAAATTTGATGCAATCAAGGTAGGAGGGTCCGGTGAGGGACTATCCATCCTTGCAGCCTTAAAAAATTAACAACACAACCATATGAATGCAACAGTAACTCATAGCAATTTAGCAAAAAGATAACCAGTACTCAAGAACACATGACATAAGATATATCTTGGGAAAACCCTAAAGGGGAAAAATCTAGCCTTCAAAGCACATTCTTCATTATATTAGAATCTCAAAACTCATTACAGGGCCTCTAGGGATTTACAGATGCTAGGCCGACCCCAATTTTTACAAATAATTCATACAATAACATTCTTCCATCGACTCTTTCTTTTACTTCTCAAATTCTCTGGTCTGCGATCTTTCCGGATCAAAACAATTCACCACTGTGCTTCATAACTTCCTACTATTGATCATGTGCCTCTTGCTAATGATTAGAAATAATACTTCTCCTCTCATTTATATCCTTCACAAGTATTCATAACATTATCAAGTCGACCTTATTGCAATGGCTAGTAAGGTAACATGTAGACTCAAATAAGTTAGCCACAAACATAAGGCATTGCTCCGTAGAGTGCATAGAACTTTGTGTGATTCTCTCTGAAGGTCGGATATGTCTTTAACTTCCTTGAACAATACTCGTTTTGGTTCGCCAGTCATGAAATTGCTCCACAAACCAATTAGACACTGTTGACTCTTCTTTGTGAACACATGTAATCTTCTGATAACGATACCTCTTCAGGGACAAACCCAAATGATTTGAATTTTTGATATGTCATAGCTCATGGTGTCTAGTAACTAATTCCAACTCTGCAACCTCTAACAATTAAATGTGGTAAAATACGGTAATCTCCAATGTGCTTCCGTGGAACTCTGTAACTTACTGTCAACTATCTCAATTATTCTGAATGCTTCTGGATGCTCCTACATCAAAATTGTACTTCAATCATTTACATTTGGAAGCTACAAATTATATATATATAATCTTTTTAAAACAAAGAAATTGGGGAAAATGTTTCAACTCCTTTATCTAAAATAAAAATTTGGGGAACTCTATAAATTCCTATAACCTTCAGCTTTAACTTTTACATTGCAAATATTAAGTATCCTTGCTGCAATAATCAATGTGCAAAAGAAAAAAAAGAGAAACCAATGAACATAGCAAAAGAAAGGAAAACCAACTTGAATGAAAATGCAAATAGAAAACAAAGGAAGAGATCAACTTTTAAAGAATTATAAATTAGTTGGAAAGTTATTTTTTAGTTAATAGTTAAAGCATTTAATTATTTGGTGGTTTGAACATTAGTTTCATATAAGATTTTTTATAAATTTTATAGTCCAACACTCTATATTAAGTTAACTCATTGATTTAAAATGGTAAACATAAATACATTCAAAAGAATCTTTTGGCCTATAGCAAACCTTTTTTTTAAATAAAATAGGGGTTAAATTTTATTCAAACAAGAAGAAGTACAGAGCACATGCATCAAACAACCCTATCAAGATCCACTAAGTGATCTAACTACTGAGACAAACCCATAGGTAATTGACCCTTATCCACAATATTCCAATGTTGCATGTGATCAAAAGACCATTTGGCCAGACAATTCGCAAATCTATTCCACTCCCTGGGGATATGAGTAAAAGTAACAGAGTCCAAAGAAGTACACAAATTAAGAATCTGGTTAACAACCAAAGCTAACTTTCAACTAACATCCTTCGAATGTTGTCGATTCAACAGATGCACCACCACTTGCAAATTAGATTCACAAATGAGCCTACTCCATTCAAGAGCACAAGCACGCTCCACAACATACATAATAGAATTGGCCTCCATCAAATTATTAGTATGATGCCCTTTATAAATAGAAAACATAAACTGAACTATCCCCAAGCTATCTCTACCAATTCCACCAATACCCACAAGACCCGGGTTTCCCCGAGAAGACCCGTCCATGTTGATTTTTAGAATGCCCTATGGAGGGGGACTACACCTCCCCACCCGGTTTATCTTCTAAAGAGGGTGTTTGCATCTATTTCTCATAAGTTGGCCTTGTGGAGGAGGAAAATGGAGACGGTTATAGAAAAAAACATCACTAGGATCCATAGCCTCTGACAAGTCACATTTAGCCAAAATCATTTCTCTCAAAGAATGGAGAATTTTCCACCACAAGTGGTGAGTCTCCATCAACACATCTTGAAATATCCAACGATTCCTCTCCAGCCATATATGCCAAATAATAAAAGAAGGGCCAAGAGTCCAAGCAACATGAAGAAAATAAGTCTTGATAGGAGCCTTGCCCCATCAAACAAAGGACTCAGCCAAAGAAGAGACATGCCAACAAGCTTGGTTCCACACATCCCACCAAAATTTCCAAATATGTCTAGTGAAGGAGCATTGGAAAAAAAGATGAGAGACAGTTTCTTCACTATTACGACACAACACACACATCAAGGGACCTTGAAAGCCACACTTACATAAGTTATCCCAAGTAAGACACCTATTGTGGACCACCACCCACATGAAAAAATTGCACTTGGGCCATGAGAACTTGTCCCAAACTTGTTTCCACCAAGGAACCTGATTGTCCCCAAAATTCTACCTCACCAACTTAACATAACCAGCAGAAACATAGAAATTTCTAGACAAATCATTGCTTGCCCAAGACAGAACATCATTCCCAGCCAAGGTAGTGCACTCCCGAGTCTCCATAATTTGAGCCAGCTCCTGCCTATTTTCGTCGGATCCTCCTAGAGGCCAATCAGAAGGATGTTTCCAGCAAAAATGAACTGTCAACCCATAATTATGGGAAATATTATAGTGGTCAATAGTGTCCCAACCAACAGTAAAAATGATATCACAAAGTTCCTGAAGGTGTGGATGAGTAGAAAGGATAGGAGGATGACCATCCCACAAATCTAGCCAAAAAAGAGCTTGAGATCCTATATGGCAGATCCAAAAGAGACCATCCTTTACCAATAGAGACCCAAGCTTCAAAGTATTCCAAATCATAGAACCTCTTCCTTCCAAAGGAAAGCGGGGAACATCACAGACATTAACACTTGGAAGATACTTGAGGGTAAGAATACGGGCCCAAGCTGGTTTTGACTAGTACACCAGTGCCAATATAACTTAGCAGCAAGAACTTTCCCATTTAAAATAGCAGAACGTAAGCCAAGGCTGCCTTCATTCTTAGATCTGCACATAGTTTCTGACTTAACAAGGCTCCACTTAGTATTTGATTAATTCCCACTCCAAAGAAATTGATGAGAGAGGGCATCAAATTCCTGAATAAAATACATGGGAGCAGCCTGAACAAAACACCTGTATATAGGAAGGGCTTGAATAACTGACTTTAAAAGAGTCAAACAAGTAGCAGTAGATAACCAACAGTGAGTCCAATGATTAACCTTCTGACGAAGCTTGTGAATCAAAATTTTCTAAGAGGACCTAGGATGTCTGCCAACAGTAAGAGGAATGCCCAAATAAACAAAGGGAAGAGACCCAATATGGAACCGAAGAATGTCAACAATGTGCCTCTGAATGGCCTGAGGGGTATTGAAGAAGAAAATAGAGGATTTATGCTCATTAAATTTTTGTCATGAAGCTGCAAGGTAAACATCCAAGGCATGCCTAAAAGCTTCAGCTTCTCGAAGATGAGCCAATCCCATAAGAGTTGTGTCGTCCACAAACTGGAGATGTGAGAGTTGTGGCAAGCCATTACCCCATTGCCACCCATTAATCAAGCCTTGAGCAACATGAGATTTTAGAAGATGGCCCAGCCCCTCAGCTAAAATAATGAATAGGTAAGGGGAAAGAGGATCCCCTTGGCAAAGGCCTCTAGAAGCACCAAAAGGCTCAAAAGGTTCTCCATTCACAATAACAAAAAAAGAAGCCAAAGTAACACAACTCATAGTCCAACTCACCCATTCTGCACTATACCCAAAAGCTAAGAGAATTCTCTGAAGAAAACCCCATTTGACTCTATCGTAGGCCTTGGCCATGTCCAATTTAATGAACATAGATCTCTCCTTTGAAGTGAACATAAATTGAATAACTTTAGAAGCAACTACCACCCCATCTAGAATCTGTTTGCCAACCGAAAAACCACCTTGTTCCTCAAAGATCACCGTAGGAAGATAAATTTTGAGCCTCTTAGCAATCAATTTAGTGATAATATTATACACCACATTACAAAGAGCAATAGGCCAAAAAAATTCAAGTTTGTCTGCACCTTCCTTTTTAGGAATGAGAATCAAGAAGGTATAATTTAAGGCCTGAAGCATCTACTTGTTACATAGAGATTCTCTAACAACCTCCAAAAGATCCAAATTAATAATATCCCAAAACTCTTGAAAAAATTCAACAAGGAAGTCATCTGGGCCCGAAGCCTTACCTTTGTTCATCCCAAAAACAACCTCTTCTAACTCAGGCAACATAATAGGGCGAATGAGAGAATCATTCATCGCACCGATAACAAGAGAGGGAATGAAAGAAAGAATTAGATTCTCCTCAACAACAATAGGAGGGGAATCTTCAGCAAAAAGAGTAAAATAAAACTGATGAGCCTCACAAGTCATAGCCAACAGAGAGTTGAAGCCCTTGAGTAGAAACAAGAGAGGAGATATACCTCTTATTACGACGATCCTGGACAGAATGATGAAAGAAAGTAGTATTCCTATCACCTTCTTGTAGCTAGTCAATCTGAGACTTCTGTTTCCAATAAATCTCCTCCCGAAGTTCCCATTCCTCCACATCTCGCATGGCCTAGGATTTAGCTTTTCCAAGGGCATATGAGAAACTAGAATCTTGAATTTGGCGAGTAATCTCTGCAAGACGGTCAAGAGAATTCCTCTTCCTGTACTGAAGGTTACCAAAATAGGACGTATTCCATCTCTTAAGGTGATATTTAACATATTGAAGTTTCTTCACAAAGACAAACATCGTTGTTCCATAAATAGGGCCACCCTCTCTCCACCACTTAGCCACTAAATCATGCAATGAAGAATCTCAAAGCCACATAAGCTGAAATTTAAAAGGAGGATTCTTAGGACCAGCAAGAGAAGAAGCAAAGAATTTAATCGGCTAGTGATCAAAACCTCGCCAGTCAAGAATTTTAGAAATAGTAACCAAGCCACCGCCAACCCAAAAATAGGAGACCAAAAACCTAGCAAGACATTTAGAGATCGCCCCCTGTCCACTCTATCTATTGTTCCAAGTGAAGATCCCATTAGAAGGCTTGACATCCACTAAAGCAAGTGAATCAACTTGAGCTCGAAAAAGATCAGAAGCTGGACCTAGCCTTGGTAGCCCCGCTCTTTTCTCATCCAAACTCAAGACGGAATTAAAATCTCCACCTAAAATCCAAGGAATATAAGAGGCACATGACCAAACATGTCTTATGTGGGCCCAAAGCTAGATTTTACCATGGATGTGAATAGGAGCATAAACATTATAAAGTATAATAGTCTCACTAGAATCCAAAGAGGTGGCAACCATCGAAATAGCAGAATGACTAGAAATCCACCAAAGGGGAGCAATCTTGCGTGGATCCCAAAAAAGTGCCATACCTCCAGAATTTCCTTGAGAGCCAATGCACTGGAATTGACCAAAATACCAAATACGAGAAGCATAGCTAAGCATGTCATCAACAGAAACCTGAGTCTCCTGAGCACATAAGATGTCTGGAGAATGAGCAGCAACCAAATCATGAATAGCCTTTTATTGAGGTATGCTATTCAACCCCCTAACATTCCAAGAAAGAACAATCATTGAGAATATTGGGAGAAGTGAACATCAATAGGCTTGATAGCCCTAGATTCCACTAACAAATCCCCAGTAGATTTAATCTTCTCCTGATCCTTCTTACAACCACCTTTAGAAGAATTATCATAAGAGACTTTCTTATGAGGGCATTGCTGCAAACCCAACCCCGACGATGAGCATAGCCCCTTGCCAGCTAACAACACCTCCTTAGCTAAATCCACCAGAACAATGTCGTCCTGTAAGTCAATAGGAGTGCAGGCCCCCCTAAGAGAGGAATAGCAAAAGAACCATCCAGTTGCAGACCAACATGCTGACTTTGAATAGGGAGCTTCTACACTTGCACAATGTCCATACCAGCTATAATCGCCCTAGAAGAAACATCAACTGGAATCCCTTCCTCCAAGGCCATAGTGTCTAATACCTCAAAACGGTTAAAGTTGTCATCTGGCTGCCTGTCCTTAAAGTATCTCTTTTGACCTCTCCCCTTAGCATGAGGTTTAACAGGCATGAAACCATCCTTATCTAGACCATTTTCCTGCATAGGGGCCTTACCCTTTTCTCCTTTATCCACCTTGGGAACTAAAGGAGGAGGAGGAGAGCCACCAACATAGGAACCAACATTCTTACTAACCTGAGGGCAGTGACGTTGGAGATGACCATACTCATGACAAACTCGACAATGGAAAGGGATAGACTCATAATCAAGCTGTTGGATCCATGAAGTGGAGCCCAAAAAAATATTCAAAGAATTTGGTAATAGATTATTTAAGTCATTCTCTACACAGATGTGGGAAAAATAAATTAGCTTTTTATCAAGGGTTTGTTGAGCAATCACAATAGTTTTATCAAGCAAAGCAACAATCTGTTTCAAAATATCTTCACGCCAAAACTCAAGAGGAAGCCTTGGAAAATGAACCCACATAGGAACCTTTGAAGGCATCTCCTCCACTGAATTAAACCCTGCATTCCAGGGTTTGATAAAAAATCCCACATGGTTAAAAAAGTATGGGCCTCCCTCCAAAACCCTATTCCTATCTGCCATATTTGTAAAGACAACCAGGAAATAGTTGTTCGTGGCTAGCATGATCTCCAAATCACCTTCAATCTACCATGTACGATGAATCCATGCCTCTAGCACTGACATAGAAATGAAGATTCTGAGAAATTTACAAATCAAAGCATGTCGACTCCAATAATCAACATCCTCCATGACCGATTTAGGAGGAATTACGCGGACCGAATGATCATGCCTGCATGGAAGACAACCATTCACCTTTTTTAATTTAGAGCTCTCCCTTGAATAAAAAGAATCTGACTGTTGTCCTTGCAATCTAGAAGAAGAACCAAGGCTTAGCTTGGAGCCCACAACCACCAAGTAGTTAGAGGCCTGAGGCTCTCCCATTAAGAAGAAAAATAGATCCCAAAACTCCAACCACAAACTCCGAACGCAGCAAAGTAGAGAAACAATGAACATAGGAAACAACTAACACAACAAACAGGAAACATAGAAAGAGGCTAGGGCACGACGGCCCTAGCCTGACCCAACACTCGACTTTGCACACATTCTTTCCCCAACCAACAATAATCTACTGCAAACATCGCCTATAGCAAACCTTTGGACATATTTTTTTCAACTAGATTTATTTGTCCCCCAATGAACATTGTTGATTTATACTACAACTTGGAGTGTTACACATCAAATCAATTAATCAAAATAGATGATCTTATAAAGAAATTTAGACCTTAGTTTTGGAATTTTTAAAATATTCAAAACTCAATGTTATAACCAATTCAATCAAGCGTAAATTAGTAGAATTCAAATTAGTAAATTTAAGTGTTATTTAATGTTTTAATTTTAAAATTATAGTAAATCAATTAAGTTGTAGATATCTTAGTTTAGAATTATCTATTGTTGTTTCAATATAAGTTTTAGAGTATTGAACATATTTTAGTGAGGGAGTAAATTTTTTATATTATGCTTTAATCAAAAGTCCAATTATTGTTGAATAATAAGATTAGAATTACAATAATTCTTGTGTGTATGAAAATACGCTTGTTATAATGAATTCCAAACACATTCAATAAAACTTTATATCAAAGAATCTTAAAGAAAAAATAAACAAACTTTTATTGCAGCTCCTTCAAAGTCGTTTTATTGCTCCCTATCTCCAGTGTTTCATTAATTCAAGTTGCTCTCAGATTTAGTATGCCAAGCTCAATGAAATGGACTACTAGAGAATGAGATTTAAAGTAAAATGCATACTATACTAAGATGCACGATTATGCTATGATATGATAAGATTATTGCTAAGATATGATTATTGCTAGAATGCTAAAGATGCAAGTGTATAAGTGTAATTGCATGTGTGTGTATATGTCTATATATGTGTGTGTACGTAACCAATGCTTGGATTCACACATGTACTTATAGAGTTTTTCGAGGATTTTGATTGGCTGAGTTGATCAACAACTATGATAATTCCTAATAGATCGAACGGTCGAAGATGGATGAGACTGGAAAGAAAAATAGAAGAAAACGAATAAAGCAGGATTTTTCCATTTTCATGGAAGAGATAAGATGAGATGATTAAAAAATCATCTTTTTTTAGAAGATAATGGAAAGATATTGAGAAGATAAATAATGAATTATCAAATTCAATTATTTATTTATGGGTGCATGTAGATTTTTCTTAATTTAATTAAGATTTTGAGGAAACTAGAAGATTTCATAATTAAATGAAATATTTAATTATGATTTGAAGAAAATAGAAGATCTTTAATTAAATAAAATATTTAATTAAATTTGAAGAAATGACATGTGTATGAAATTAATTAAATAAAATATTTAATTAATTAGAAGAAATTTTTTAATAGAAGAAAAGAAATATTTAAATTTAATTCAAAATATTTAAATTTAATTCAAAAGACGATAATTAATTTAAATAAATAAAATGTATTTATTTAATTAATCAAGTAGACATGTGAAATAATCAAATAAAATAAATTTATTCAATTATAGTGGGAGAATAAAATGAATGAACAATATAATTAAATAGATTAAATTTAATTACATGTAGAAGACTTTAGAGAAATAAATTAAATAATAAATATTTAATTAAATGTCAGGATTAGTTAGACATGACCAATTTTATGCACATACATTTTGCCCCTCTTTGAAGTGATGTGTGAAACGCTTTACTTGAAAGAAATTTTTTTCCCTTGATATGTTTTTGATGCTAATGCTGATGATGCCCCCTCAGGAGGTAAATCACGGATGATGATATGAATTTCGAAAATGTGATAAACAAAACTTGATTGGATGATGACATTCTGCTGGTGATTTAGTGATTTAGCTCCTGATAATTGGTGTAAAAGATTCCCCTGGTGAAAAATAAAGTGATAGAAAATAAAATGCCACCAAAAACTCACCTTAATTGACCCATATAAGGTAAAAGGGGTAAAAGTGGAAGTCATTTTCACCGTTTTACTATAGTGATTTTTATGCTCTGATAGTGACATGGCAAGATGCAAATTTCATTTCACAGACATAGATTCGAGCAGGCCCGCCGATTCTAGAGACCAGCCACGTATGGACCACCGGTGAGTCGATTGAACCCTTTATGATTCAAAAATTTGTTGATTTTGATGAATTTTTGAAGTTTTTCCACACTGATTTAGGGCAAAAAATAGTGTTTTAGTGCATCTGCCCATGTGTTTTAGCGCATTCAAAATTTTCCATAGTGCATTTAGGGTGTGATTTAGTGCATATAGGTGTAGGGTAAAATTAGGTGTTCTAGTGCATACAAAGTGTAGATTAGCGATTATAGGAGTGAAGTCCGGCTAGAAAAAATTAGCACATCTAGGGCACAAAGTCGCGCATTTAGGGATTGGTCGCAATAGAGGTGTATTAGCACATCTAGGGTATGAAGTAGTGCATCTGCGGGGTATCTTAGCGCATATAGGGTTTTAGCGCTTATAGGAAAAACTTTAGCACTTGTAGGGTGCAAAAGTGCGCATACAGAGTTTTAGCACTTTCGAGGTAAACTATAGCGCTTTTGAGTTTTAGCGCATCAAAGGCACAAATTAGCGCATTTAGGAAAATTTTGGCAAAATGTGATTTGTGATGAAAAATGATGGTGTATACATTGCGTCCTTGGTCAATAGATAGAGAAATTATTTTTCCATCATGCTGATATGCGTAGAAATGATAGAAAATCTAATGATTAACTGATAACTTTGCTTCCCCAAATAGAAAACAAAGAGTAGATTGATTGACTGATTGACTGATTGTCTGATAACTTTGCTTCTCATGAATGACAAACAAAGAGTAAATGTCTAATAAATTTGCTTTCTATGATAAAAACCAAATAGTAAATGATGGTTTTCAAATGTATTTGCATTCATGACTAAAGTACAAAATGATTGGATTATTGATAAATTTGCTTTCCTGAACACAAAAAACAAATAGTATAATGCTGATAGAGTAGATTGATTTGATATTCAGATAGATAGATGTAGCAGTGATTGCATGATATGATTGATTATATGATATGGGTCACTGATATGATGCGTTGATATGATTCATTGATTAATTTGATATGGGTCATTGATATAGTTCACTTGATAGATAGAGCACATGATATGAGTCATTGGTATGAGTCTGATTAATTGTCCTTGTGATGACCACAAAAAATAGGAGGTTTTCGACAACCTCCAGATTGGAGAGTGTTTCCCGATATGTTGGGATCGGGTTGGAGAGTTGACTCCAACAGAGATACAGTGGATAGGGGACTATGGGCTGGGATCTTTGTTGACTATCCTGCGAGGGATTCGAGTCAACATGGGACTATTGACTGCATTGGCAGAGAGGTGGAATTTTGATCATAACACCTTTCATTTGATGACTGGTGAGATGACTGTGACACCCGAGGATGTGTACAGGATTCTAGGGATTCCTATGGTAGGTGCCCTTGTGGTTTATGACCACAAGGAGATAGGAGGGAATGAGGAGGATCTACAGTGATATGTCGATAGTAGGATATTGGGTGTCGTGGGTGGATTTCAGTAGATATTCAGCCTTAGTTGTTGTGTTGGGTGCATTCATTGGAGGCTTCCTTGGACCGGACCATCGGTCAAAGGGATTTTCAGTTGGTTGGGGTAGGATGCTAGAGTGGATGGTGACTCAGCTGTGGAGGTATGCTTAGGGGAGCTGTATTTTGGCTTATTTGTATCATGATCTACATCAGGTGGTATACCGAGGGTCGACTAGTTTGGCCAGTGGTGTGACTCTACTCCAGATCTGGGCATGAGAGCATATTGCGATTATGAGGCCAGAGTGTGCCAGGGCTAGGCCACCAGGCATGCCATATGTATATGCATATTTAGGTGCACTTGTCCATTCCAAGCTGGGAAATTTGGAGTACTAGCGGCGTGTGTTAGATGATGTGGATGCAGTTATTTGGAGGCCATATACAAATTGCGAGCCCTAGGACACAGATCATTTGGAGATGCCATTTGTCTGTATGCCCCGATATCTAATAGGACGGACCCCATACATTATTGAGGTGTTTTTGGCCTTGTGAGTTCAAAGATAGTATGGATATATGCAGGGGATGCCATAGGGTGTTGCTCACTATGGGCGGCGCAAGGATGATCCTGGATGGGGATGTTGTATTACATACCAGGTGGCATATATTGAGTATTCTAGCTTACAACCTGAGGTATGGACGTACAGGCCAGAGGTGATAGATGCAGGGATGTCAGATGAGTACTTAGTGTATTTCCACACACATCGATTCCCACAATTTACATGCCCAGATGAGCCAGGGCCCATTGCAGTAGTGCAACATCCAGGGGTGGAGAGACAGGAGGGTGTGGCCAGTGGAGAGTAGGTGGTGGGTGAAGGAGAGGAGGAGGGTGGAGATGAGGAGGAGGGTGGCAGAGATGAGGAGGAGGGTGGTAGGGATGATGATAGCTCGGATGATGGGGATGATGGGGGAGATGATGGAGGGGAGGAGGGGAGGGCAGTGAGGCAAAGGTTAGATAGCCTAGGCAGTGCTCAGATTGCACGGAGGACTAGATCTGGTGGCAGACCATGGACCATTATCAGGGTTTCCTCCTCATCACAACAAGCGCAAATAGACATGATGCAGGCCTAGGTGTAAACTATTCAGGGTCAGCTAGGTCAAGCATAAGTTTGATAGCATAGTTACAATCATAGCTGGCACAGGCACAGACTTAGGCTCTAGCACCAACACAGGTATGTCAGCCTGCCCCAGACCCACAGATAGCCCAGCTAATCACAGAGAGGGATGCATTAAGACAGAGGGCAGTGGAGGTCGAGGGTGTCGCTTAGAGGCTTATCAACACTGTAGAGAGTGCATCCTTGCAAGAGGCTATTGCCAAGGGCATGGAGATGGTGAGGGAGGCCGAGTACTACCATGCCAGATATGAGGAGTTGTGTCCTCTTGAGCACAAGGAGTCATTCCCATGGTCTCGTAGTAGGACAAGGAGTAGGTCATGGATAGCCACAAAGAGCATGGGGGTTATTGGGCCTCAGCGGGATCCAGACACAGGTACTAGTGGCAGGCCACCTCCTTCCAGACCAGTTCCATCAGGGGCATTGACCAGCTAGTTTATGATGTTGTGATGCAGGTATATTTCACACATGTATATCATTTTTGGAGCATGTATATTTGATTTTTGATCATATCCCATGTATCTCTCTTTGGACTTTTTGGTTTCTTTGGACATTGGACATTTGTATTATTTATGATGAGCAATGATATGCAGCGGCGATGATTTTTTATGATGTGATGTGTATTTATGGGATGATTATGTGATATGCATTTATTTCTATATGTTATGTATTTTGGTATGCATTTTAATGATTTGATGACTAACATGATATGCAGGATGAGTTGATACGATGTGTTTATGATGATGATGAAAAATGATGGATGATGTGTACTAATGATGTCATGCAGGTGGATGACTTATAATGTGACTATGAAAATATGTCATGGGATATTTGATATGTTTTATGAAAAATGTTGTTTGGTAAATGATATAAAAATGCATGTATGGAATGCTTGTTTTTGGATTTTCAAATGCAAGTAAATAATGATAATATGATGGAAAATGAATGTTGTGTTTATGATATGCATCATGAATATGTAATATGAATTGATATGAAAAATGATAGGATGATTAAAGATATGATATGAATGTAATGTGACAAATGATAAATGATATGAATAACGATAGGAAGTGAAATGATTAACAATAATGAGATGTATGATAAGATGATAAATGATATGTTTTGAAATGTAATGTTTTATAATGATGATGAAATGAAATGATAAAATGAAATGATAATGAACTGAACGATAATGAAATGATAAATGAGAGGATAATGAAATGAAATAAAATGAGCGATAATGAAATAAGTGATAATGAAATGAAATAAAATGAGCGATAATGAAATGAAATAAATTGAGTGATAATGAAATGATAAATGAGATGATAATGAAATGATAAGTGATAAGTGAAATGGAATGAAATGAAATGAACGATAATGAAATGATAGTATAAAAATGAAAGTGATATGATAATGACATGAAATGAAATGATAGAGGATAATGAAATGAAATGAAATGATAAATGAGATGATAATGAAATGATAAGGAATTGGAATGATATGAAATGATAATATGAAAATGAAAGTGATATGATAATGACATGAAATGAAATGATAGAGGATAATGAAATGAAATGCAATGATAATGAAATGATAAATGAGATTATAATGAAATGATAAGGAATTGGAATGATATGAAATGATAATATGAAAATGAAAGTGATATGATAATGACATGAAATGAAATGATAGAGGATAATTAAATGAAATGCAATGATAATGAAATGATAAATGAGATGATAATGAAATGATAAGGAATTGGAATGATATGAAATGATAATATGAAAATGAAAGTGATATGATAATGACATGATGAAGAATTTTTCCAAATGTCCTCCACAAATAGACCACAGAGATACGACAACCGTTGATATTTTTGTTAGCCCTTCAAAACTCTGATGTGAATCCATTATGTAGTCCTATACACTGATCTAGAATGAAATGCAACTAAATGAAATGAACCATTTGTTGAACCTTTTGTTAGCTTTCTTGAATCATCATAGAGCCTTTTAAAATGTTGGAAGTATGTACAAGCATCAGAGGGTAAATTAGCACCAATGATGACCTTAGTACGACTTTCATGATTTTTGATATAGCAAGTAAACACAAGCATCGAGGTATAATTGAACCAAGATGACCTGAGCATTCCTTGCATAAGCAGACAAAGGTTAACCACTTTCTGGTGCAAATGTGGAACTGTCATCAATGATACGCTTTGAAAATCATGTCTCGCGACATATTTGCACCAAATTAATAGTTAACCTCAAGACAACAGATAAAGAAAAATCATTCTCTTTCCTCACCACTCTAGTTCAATACATCATCGAGTGTGCTCCAGAGAGATGATATCAAAAATTAAACAACCATTGTTCCAAATTTAGTATTGCTATGCCAAACATTATTCAGATTTTAGATCATCCAGATATGAGTCATGATATGGTACTTAGCTGAAAACTGTTGTGATATGGATCAATGATTGGATAGGTGTTCATAAGATTTGATTGTTGTTCACATGATTGGATTTGATGTCATTTGTCTATCTATTTCAGTAAAACCTAAAAGTTGATTGCCCCCAGTATGTCAACGTTTGCCCCCAGTATTAACATAACTCGTTGAAATGAATATGTAAAATAATCAAGCCATGGTGAGACATTATTGTTCTAGGAAAATGATGATACATGATGTTGGTATGGCCCTAAGATGATGGAAAGATGCACAAAAAATGAAGGCTGAGAAGCCAAGTGCAAAACATGAACTAATAGATGGGGAGTTACAAATAGCGTCTGTTTGCCAAATTTTCACTATTTGTTTTTATTGCATTTTTCTTGTCAATAGAAGTCATGTTGCCCGATTTTCACCCTATCACGATTTTTTTATTTTTTTTCCGCTACTGAGATGCCTGTTTGCTAGGTTTTCACCAAGGTAACCATTTTTTCAAGACTTTTTCTATTTTTTTTGTATTTCTTCAGGACATTTTCTATTTTTTTTGTATTTCTTCAGGACATTTTCTAATTTTTTTGCATTTCTTCAGGACATTTTCTATTTTTTTTGTATTTCTTTAGGACATTTATGGATGATGATAGCTGACCTAAACATAATATTTCTTCAGGTGCATGTTGTTGATGGGCTCGTCAAACAGATCCCCTTCTGGCGTCAATAGCTTGTAGGCTCCTGAACCATAGACTGTGATAACCACATAAGGACCTAGCCAATTTGGTTCAAACTTTCCTTTCTTTTCTCTGTCTTGTTGATTTCATGGATTTTCTTTCAAAACCAGATCACCCACCTGAAAGGTACGTGGCTTAACTTTGTGATTATAGTTGTGAGACATCTGTTGGTATGCTTTCAAATGGTCAGATGCTCTTTGTCTCTTTTCATCTAGGAGTTCTAGCTATTGGAGTCAGGAAACTCTGTATTCATCATCTGTTGTGAGACCTTTCAATGAAACTTTGAGTGAGGGTATTTCAACTTCTAAAGGTAATAGGGCTTCTGCTCCATAGACAAGAGCATACGGCGTTGCTCCTGTTGGCGTGCAGACACTAGTTTTGTAGGCCCATAAGGCAGGATTGAGTTGAACATGCCAATATTTCTCTAAATCATTCACAGTCTTCTTTAAAAAATTTAGTATAGTCTTATTTGAAGCCTCTGCTTGGGCATTCCCTTGTGGATAGTAAGGTGTTGAATATATGTGTTGAATATGAAATCTCTCACAAAGTTCATCAACATCCTGATTCTTCAAAGGTCATCCATTATCTATAATAATGGAGTTGGGAATGCCATACCGACAAATAATATAGTTGAGTATGAACGATGATATTTGTTTTTCGGTAACTTTAGTAAGAGGTACTGCCTCAATCCACTTGGTAAAATACTCTGTGGCTGTGATGATGAACTTATGCCCGTTCGATGATGAAGGATGAATCTTTCCTACTAGATCTAACCCTCATTGGGAGAATGGCCAGGTTGGCGTAAACGGTTGAAGTTCCTGTGTAGGAGCATCAATGAGATTCCCATGAATCTAGCATTTTGAGCACGTTTTCACAAAAGTGAATGATTCCCTCTGCATTGTAGGCCAGTAGTAACCCATTCTAATCAATTTCTTGGATAAGGTCAGTCCACTTGAATGAGTACCACAAATGCCACCGTGAACTTCATGTAAAGCTTTGTTAGATTCATCACGTTCAAGACATCGAAGTAAAGTACCATCAAGACCATGGCGATAAAGGGTGTCGGCGATAAGAGTGTAGCGAGAGGACTGGCGGATGAAATTTTGCTTTTGGTTACAGGGTAAATCTGGTGGTAAGATATCATCTTTTAGGTAGGCATAAATCTTTCCATACCAAGGTGAATCAAATCCCACCAAGTGGCAAATGATTTGGCTTTTAGGGGTGTCATAAGTAGGTGCAAATGATTGTTCCATGAGAAATTCATGGTGAGCCTAATTTTTTGGGAGTTGTAACAATGATGCGATCGTAGCCATGGCATCGGCTGTTTTGCTATCAAGTCTTGGAATTTGTGTGAATTTGATGTCCACAAAGTACTTCTTGAAGTTGTCAACCATCTTTTTATATGGCAACAGTTTGTCATCTTTGGTCTGATAATCATCATTGATATGATTAATGACTAACTGTGAGTCGCCATACACTTGTAATTCTGTAATCCTCCATTCCAATGTATTTTAAGTCCAGTGATTAATGCTTCATATTCGGCTATGTTGTTGGTGCATGGAAACATCAGCCTATATGATCAAGGAATGGTGTGCCCTTGGGGGGTGATGAGAAGTATGCCTTCCCTCAATCCATGTTGAGTGAAAGAACCATCAAAATATAGGGACCATGGTTGTTTGGATTCTGCAGTAAAGACATCAGCATCTAAAAATTCAATGTGTAGTGGGTGATCTGCTTGTAGTGGTGCTTCAGCTAGTTGATCAGTGATAACTTGTCCTTTGATTTCCTTGCGATAAACATAATGGATGTCAAACTCACACAAAATCATTACCCATTTTGCTAACCTTCTTGTTAATGATGCTTTGCTTAACAAATACTTGAGTGGATCAATCTTTGAAACAAGATTGATTGTATGAGTTAACATGTAATGCCAAAATTTTTGTGAAGCAAAGACTACTGCTAGACAAGCCTTCTCGATGGTAGTGTAGTTGAGCTCATGACTTGTTATTGTTCTTCTGATGTAATAAATTGCACGTTCTTTCCCTATATGGTCTTCTTGCGCTAGCAATGCACCCAAGGATGTCTCTGTTGCGGCAATATACAAGATCAATGGTTTGTCTAGATTTGGTGGTACTAGAACTGGTGGAGTCATTAAGTACTATTTGATTTGTTGAAAATCCACTTCACACTTGTCATCCCACTTGAAAGGAACATTCTTATGTAGTAGATGTGTGAAAGGTAGACTTTTTTCGGCCAGTTGTGCAATGAACCTTCGTATAGATTGAAGTCGTCCCTGTAGTGATCTCAACTGAATGATATTCCTTGGGGGAGACATTTCCATGATTGCTTGTAATTTGGAAGGATCTACTTCAATTCCTTTTCCTGATACTATGTATCCTAAGATTTTTCTAGATGTGACCCCAAAAACACATTTCTTGGGATTGAGGAAAACTTTGAATTTCTCCAATCTTGCAAATATTTTGGACAATATTTCCAGATGTCCTTCTCTGGTGTATGAATTTTCCAATATGTCATCTACATAATCTTCCATGAATGTATGTTTCATGTCATGAAAGATTGTAGTCATGGCTCTTTGGTAAGTAGCCCCAACATTCTTTAGACTGAAAGGCATGACGTTCCAATAGTAAGTTCCCCATGGACATGTGAAAGTTGTTTTCTCCTGGTCATCGGGTATAATCTTGATTTCGTTATAACTAAAAAAACCATCCATTAATGAATACATGGCATGGCTAGCTTTCAGATGAACTATAGTGTCGATTTTTGGAAGTGGGAAGTCATCCTTAGGACATGCTTTATTAAGATCTCTGAAATCTGTGCACACTCTGATACTTTTATCTGGCTTGGATACAAGAACAATGTTGGAGATCCATTCTGTGTAGTCGATTGATCTTATGAAGCCCACATCAAGGAGTTTTCTCAAGTCTTCCTTAACCAATAATGCAACATGAGGGTACATCTTTCTGAGTTTTTGTTTCACAGGCTTAACCCCTGGTTTGATAGATAAGTGATGCATGATAAGATTAGGATCAAGACCTGGCATGTTTGCATAAGACCAAGCAAAGTTGACTTGATTTGTTCTTAGAAATTCTATGAATTTTGGTACTTCTTTCTCTATCATTGATGTAGCTAACTATAAAATCCTTGGTTTTTCTGAAGTTTCAAGATTGACGGCTTGTGTAGGCTCAATCAAGATAGGTGATGGATCATGGTAGTGCTTTGGGAGAGTGTCAAGATTCCCATCGTTTGGTGCCTTAAAAAAGTTTTCACCATCCGATATGCTCTTTATTTTATCTTGTGTTTGATCTAACACTGCCAAATTCTAGTTTTCACCATGAGATCTTTCTTTTTGATTTTGATTTTTGCAACTAGGAGACTTGACACTCTCCTGATTAAAGAATCTATGCTAAAAATCGCTAGTGGAACAATCATTTGCATCATCTACGGAAAGGAAGTTTACGATAGATTCATCACTTGGAAATATAGGTATATCGATAGGTTCGGATAAATCCCAATCAATGAGATCAGGACGGATCAAAGATAGCGAGTTGTTGGGTTGCGTGAAGTGGGGTATGGTTATGGTCATAATGAAGTTGACTGTAGGATCTGAGGTATGAGGTGGATCAATGATGATACTATTCTCATGATAATCTTGTTTGTTTAAATCTGACTCAGTAACACTAGAATCATAGTCACCTTGTAGTTCAGATTCTCATGTTTGGGTCCTTGAACCTCCTCCTTTGATTAGAGTTGGGGTATACTTGTGTATTACATAAACCCTCTTGTCCCTCCAGAACTCATCATTGTAAACGGTGTCCTATTCATATTCAACAGAGTCTGTGTCAGAGTTATCATCCACAAAATTTTGAATTGTTGCCAAACATGCTTCTCTTGAATCTGAACCTTCTTGCAATGTGAAGATAGTGTCATGTAGTTGTTTGGATGTTCTTTCTTTTGAGTTAGTATCATAGCCTAATCTATTTTTCTCTTTCGCAGCAAGTCCTCAAAGGTGAATAGGCTCAACTACTCCTTTTCTTTTTCCGATAGGACCCTTATCATAGCCCATATTCTACATGATTGAATACCCTTTTCCATATCTATCTGTTGGTAATTTGACATTAAAAATTGCTTCCTCTTCATCTTTATAGAGCCAGTTTAGAATTTCTCTATCCTCAAGATCTTCCATGGGGAATTTTTCTTTGATGAATCATCCATTAAACTTTGTGCTGGGCTCTATTGGTGGTTGCATTGATGTTGATGCTACTGATATTTGATGTTGTGTGATAGAAGGTTGCCCATGTGACCGAGGTGATGTAGGTAAATTAGCAAGACAGAGAGAGTACTCCCCGACTCCATGGTCCTTGAATTTCAATTTCTTGTCAAAACTATTGGTTAAATGACTAATTTGTGTATCAATCTTGAGAGAAGTACTAGCACGAGCTTCTCGATTGTTAGGAACCAAAGTATCTTGACTAGCTTTGATATTGGCACAAGTTTGAATATTTGAATTATCAGCTGGTATCATGATTTCCTATCCATCATAAGGAAACTTAAGACATTGATGATATGTGGATGGGACAGCTTGCATTTCGTGGATCCAAGGACAACCCAACAAGATGTTGTATGCAAGATCATGGTCTAATACTTGACAAAAATTATTTTTGATAACAGGTCCCACTCTAATTGGTAGTGTTATTAAACCCTTGGATGCTCTTTCCTCATCTTCGTAGGCTTTAATGGTAATCTTTCTTCTGATATCAATGGAGTCCTCAGAAAATCCTAAAGCCTTAACCAACTTCATGGTACATATGTTCAAACCAACACCTCCATCTATTAGAACTCGTCCGACACGAAACTTGTGAACCATGACTTCTAAGTATAATGATGAATTATGGGGATGAGTTATGGAAACGTCATCTTTTTCAGAGAATGAGAGGCATGTGGGTGAGGACAAGTGTCCTACCATGGCTTGAAATTGGTCCATATCCAAATCAGTGGATACAGTTGTTTCAATGAGGGCCTTTTCGAGAATTTCCTTATGTGTTGGGGAAATCTTCAAGAGTTCTAAGATAGAAATCTGAGCAGGAGTTTTCTGAAGTTGGTTGACTAAGTCATATTGATGTTGAGGTGGAGGCCCAGTGGATTTTGAAGAGGCACCCTTTAAGACAACTTTAGCTTGTGCCCTTGTTGTTGCATTGACTACTCTATATTCCACCTTCTCGTTGACTTTAATAACATTGACCCGTTCATCATCAGTGTAGATATAATTGATTATTGGATCATCAATATGATTCACACTTTTTCCAGAAGACTCACCTTTTTGATAGTTGGGAAAAGGGTTGCGAAATGCTTGGTGGTCTTCATTTGATTGTTGATGTCCTTCTATTGTGATGGTGCCATTTTCGATTAAGTCTTGAATGGCATTCTTCAAGGCTTGACAATTATTTGTGCGATGACCTTTGCACCGATGATAGTCACAATAATATGCCTCATTCCATGATGGAGGCTTCACAATGGGTTCATAGTTTCACTGAGGTGGCAAGGTAATGGCATTTTTAGCCATCAACTCTTTGAATGCAGATTCCAAAGATTGACCCAATGGAGTGTAAGTTCTTCTACTAGAGAAGAATGAAAATCGTTGTGGATTTGTGTTTGAGGTATTCCCTAAGGAGTTGCTATTGTTGGTTCCCCGGTAACCTTGATTGTTGGCAGTCCCTTGATTGGGAGTAGAATGTTGATTCACATTGTTCCTCAAAGGAGGAGGATTGTTTCCTTGATTTGTGACCAAGTTAACATTGTTATAATTGTTGTTGCAAGGAGCACTTGGATTACTATTGACAAATGTATTAGTTGAGACATGATTTGCATCAACAAGACCATCATTCACCACATTCTTGTTGCGAGTCCAAAATTTAGACTTGTCTTGATTGTTGTGATGATTGGATGACCTAGAGTTGTCCTTGTCAAGTTTTATTATTCCTCTTTTGACCAAAGCACTTTCAATGGTTATAGCATCTTCAATCAATTTCTCAAAAGAGGGAGGACAATGTGAATTCAAATGATAACTCATTTCTGAATTCAAGCTGTTAATGAAGGTGACCATCTTTTCCTTTTCAGAAATAGGACGTGGATATCTAGTGAACATTCTTATCCATCTTTGAAGAAAAGTAATAAAAGGTTCACCAGGTTTTTGCACAACTTTACAGAGATCTATCATAGTGATTTGGTGTTGGATGTTGTAGGAATATTGTAATATAAACAGATTGATTAATTCCTTGAATGTCTTGACAGGAGGTCTGATTTTTGATAGCCATTCCATAGAGTGAGCTCCAAGACTCCTAGGAAACAAACACATCAAGTAAGTGTCCTCATGAGTGAACTCTAAAGTCATGTTTCAGAAGTCTCTAACATGATCGATTGGATCTGATTTCCCATTATAACGTTCAAATTTTGGAATTTCACAATGTTTAGGAAATGGAATCATGTTGAGACTTCGATCAAAAGGATAAGGACAAATGTCCTCAAGAGTATATTTCTTTGTTGTGGTTCCCCCTTGTAACTCTTTAATTTGTCTTTAAAGTGCCTTAATTTTTTGAGTCAAAGCACTAAAATTAGATAGGGGTGTTTCTTTAGGTTTGCTCTTCAAATTATCGGTATCAAAGTCATGAGGCAATTTAGCTCCTTGGTCAGCTACATAGAGGAAATATTTTTCTTTATCACGTTGCAAGATATTTTCTATGGCTTTGTGAAATTTGGGATCTTGCTCAGCCTCTCTAAGATGTTCTTCATCTCATTCATCATCACTATCTATGTGGTTTTTTCTCATGTCTCTATAGTTGTGGAATGGATTTTCTTCTCTGTTATCCATGTCATCGTTGAAAAGTGGATTACGACTTATATTGTAAAGAGGATTACTGCTTTCACCTTCTTCTTGAGTGTTTTGGGTCTGACCTTCTTGTTGGATTTCGTCCTTCAATTTATTGTACTGAGATCTTGTAGAGATAGGCATATGATTTTGAAGAGTTCTTCTAAACTTAGATCACAGTTTCTGATAAGTGCAACAATGATGATATCTTGATCTGATAAGATGAGAATCTTCTGATATGATCAAATATGTTCCTAATTTTTTATTGTGGCTTCCAATGATGAAGGGTGTTAGAATCCTATTGGGGAAGTTGAATCAATAATCAGAAATTTGTTTGAAAGGTGCACTCTTAAGATTTGATCTTTGTTATTGAAGAAAGGTTTTAAGATTACTGAAGGATTTGACTGGGATGTGATGGATATTCAATAGAAGGTTGTGGTATATTATCAAACTCAAGAGGTTGGTTAAGATTATATCGTTGAGATAGAGATAATATTTGATAATAAGCTCGAGAATCCAAAGGATCTACAACGTACTCGTCAGTGAATCCCCTAACAAAGTCTTGGTATCTATCAAGAAATATGTGGTAATGAAGCAAGACGTGTTGACTTTTGTACAAATTTTTTCTTCTTTGCAATGTTTTCTCGTACCCTAAATGTTTCTTGGGTTTCTTGATCTTATTGGAAATCGATTTCTTGAAATTTTTTGTTGATTTCCACAGTCTAATCATGGGAAAAATATCAAAATGTTATTGGACCGAAGATGTCAGAAAGTCAGATGTGTAAATGATTTTAGTTGTTGTTTTTAATGTTCATTTCGGATGATCTTTATCTGAATTAATGTGAATGAAAACACAACAAACACTCTGAATTAAATGGAATGTAACCAAACACAGATAAAGCAAGCACATCCTATGGTAAAGCCAGGACAATATCCGCTAGATTCCATGCGGGTTTCCCCAACCGTATATCGGTAGCGTGTGAATTCAAAAGCTTGGTTGCACGGGCTCCCCCTTACAGTGCACTCTCTTCTCAAGCCAACCAAGCTTCCAACCCCCATGAAACTCCCATGACAGATTGATCACCTCTACTACAGACTGCGAAAGTGTGGATGCCTTCACACTGACCGGTGCTGCGCTAGCAAATAGAAGGTTTTTGGTTTACTAAACAATGGTGTTTAATTCGGGACCCCCGTTTGAGTGGCCATACATGGGGCAAGAGATTAATCACCAATTAGGTGGCACTCTAGCCTGAAGAGGTTAAGCTCAACAGGGTTTATGGGAGTACTACTCTGTCTATATGACACATCTGCACTCGTAATCTTAGGTTTTCCCTTAAAATTCACATTTGTATACTAGTCAGGGGTAGCTTGGCTTTAGCTCCATTGCTGATTTGATTCACGTTGGGGTGATGAAATCCCTAGGCAGGCCCAATTTCTAGAGGCAATAATTATTTCTCGTACACCCAGGATCGCATCACTGCGCAAGGGGAGAGGATACTTTGGTTATTGCATCAGGGTTACACAGGGATAAAGTGGGTCTGGCTTTCTGATCACCTAGTTTGCATAGGGTGAGAGCATAATCACCTACCACTTTCAAGAACAATCAAGCAGAGTAAACATATTCATTTTAATGCACCAAATCACAATGATTTAAGCTAAGTGAAGATATTGCTTCACAACGGACATGGGGTTCATTTTAACTGCATGATCAAAGTGTGATGACTATCCTATATTGATTCATTTTTAAACTAGAAAAGATCATGTCTGTAGAATGCGTCAGACTCAGAATCCTATTTTTTTTGTGTTACAGCCCAGATGCGCAAAAACATACAATATATGTGTAGAAATAGAATCCAAATGTGCAAAAATAGACCCCAGATTCATAGAAACAGACCCTAGATGCGCAAAAATAGAAAATCCTAAATGCGCTAAAACGGTTCTTAAATGCGCTACTTTAATTAAATGCAGATTTAAATCTCTAAATGACACAGCAGATAATGCTCTAAAATCAACCTTAAATGCGCTAACTTAACTCCTAGATGCGCTAAAACAGTTCTTAAATGCACTACTTTAGTTAAGTGCAGATTTAACTCTAAATGTAATGAGACTATATGCGCAACTCTATCTCTCGGATGCGCTAAATTAACTCTTAGAAGCGCCGAAACAGTCCCTAGATGCGCTAAAATATCTGCAAAAATAGAAGCATTAAATTCCTAGATGTGCTACACAAAGTATCAGATGCGCTAAAATGTTGAATTTTTTTGAAAGCCGAACTCCTAAATGCATAAACTTGTCAGAATGCTCTACAAAAAAAATGTCAAAATTAGGGCATAAGCCCCACAGTGGGTGCCATTTTATGTGTGTATGAAAATACGCTTGTTATAATGAATTCCAAACACATTCAATAAAAATTTATATCAAAGAAGCTTAAAGAAAAAATAAACAAACTCTTATTGTAGCTCCTTCAAAGTCATTTTATTGCTCCCTATCTCCAGCGTTTCGTTAATTCAAGTTGCTCTCAGATTTAGTATGCCAAGCTCAATGAAATGGAGTACTAGAGAATGAGATTTAAACTAAAATGCATACTATACTAAGATGCATGATATTGCTAAGATATGATTATTGCTAGAATGCTAAAGATGCAAGTGTATAAGCGTAATTGCGTGTGTGTGTATATGTCTATATATGTGTGTGAACGTAACCAATGCTTGGATTCACACATGTACTTATAGAGTTTTTTGAGGATTTTGATTGGCTGAGTTGATCAACGGTTGTGATAATTCCTGACAGATCGAACGGTCGAAGATGGATGAGACTGGAAAGAAAAATAGAAGAAAACGAAGAAAGCAAGATTTTTCCATTTTCATGGAAGAGATAAGATGAGATGATTAAAAAATCATCTTTTTTTAGAAGATAATGGTAAGATATTGAGAAGATAAATAATGAATTATCAAATTCAATTATTTATTTATGGGTGCATGTAGATTTTTCTTAATTTAATTAAGATTTTGAGGAAACTAGAAGATTTCATAATTAAATGAAATATTTAATTATGATTTGAAGAAAATAGAAGATCTTTAATTAAATAAAATATTTAATTAAATTTGAAGAAATGACATGTGTATGAAATTAATTAAATAAAATATTTAATTAATTAGAAGAAATTTTTTAATAGAAGAAAAGAAATATTTAAATTTAATTAAAAAGATTTAATTAAATTCAAAAGATGATAATTAATTTAAATAAATAAAATGTATTTATTTAATTAATCAAGTAGACATGTGAAATAATCAAATAAAATAAATTTATTCAATTATAGTGGGAGAATAAAATGAATGAACAATATAATTAAATCGATTAAATTTAATTACATGTAGAAGACTTTAGAGAAATTAATTAAATAATAAATATTTAATTAAATGTCAGGATTAGTTAGACATGACCAATTTTATGCACATACAATTCTATATGCTTTTTTGGTCTGGATGATACTTATCGTTAAATGAGGATGTTATTTGTAGAGGTGTTCCCTTTAAAGCATCATTTTAAAATAACTATCTTCTTGGTAGAATGGTTTTCCTTAGACTAAGTTTTTTCTATCCCTCCCTCACATGAATTGTGGAGCATTTATTATGACATAAAAAACTTGATGTCATCAAATGTACTAAAGGTGATTCCCTTAAATATTTCTTGCTTTGTATTACATGTTAAAAAATTTGAGGTTTGTGTTGGGGTTAAAGTAGTGAAAAAATATGGGCATGACAAACAAATAGATGAGAGTTAACCAAAATTTGTATTTGAACCTTTGAATTTCAAGGGTCAAATTTGTAGGTGCAAGATTGATCTCATGTCCATAAGATTGACTTGACACAAAGAAGTGTTAGGTTCAAGATGCAAAATGAATGTCAAAAC
The DNA here is from genome assembly GCA_007258455.2 of Sequoia sempervirens. Taxonomy (NCBI): domain Eukaryota; kingdom Viridiplantae; phylum Streptophyta; class Pinopsida; order Cupressales; family Cupressaceae; genus Sequoia; species Sequoia sempervirens. The sequence continues at coordinate 273,856,894 of VDFB02105785.1, read as the reverse complement.
ATGAAGAATAAAATAATTGTCAACTATATAGAAATATATATAAAAATGGATAAAATATGATTAGATCATAAAATATGTATAAATTAAAATAAATAAAAACTAAAAAATAAATCCAATTTTATATTTAAGATCATACCATTTATCAACTTAAATAATATCATTAAAACACTCTTAAACTAAATTGAAAATTATTTAATAATTGATATGGATAGACAACTTTCACCATTATATATTCATTAAAAAAAGTCTTAGACATCGAAATGCAACCCAATAGGGGATCATCTTAATGTTCATTTGTCTTGAATCGAGAATCCATGAATCACTTGAATTGTGTGAAGAATTCAAATGTAGAATACTATATTTTCAATTTTGATCTCCAATGCCATTTTTGGTTTCACATTATGAGACAAAAAAGTGTGCTTTTCATATTTACCATCATAAAAATGTTGTGGGGCACTTTTCCATATCTATAAAAATAATTCTTAAATTTGGATTTTAGTTGTTTATTTTCCAACTGAAATATTAGCTTATAAAACGTAGACCTTTAAAATAGTATGAAAAAGGTTGTATATCACTTGAAAAAGAGCTATATTTATATAATTGGATGGAGTGATTTGGTTTATAAAAATGATTTAAATTGGTAGAAAATTTATGATGAGAAAAGGTTCATTTGAGTTTGTTGTGTCAATGTGTGAAGTAGGGTGGTGTTAACGAGATACAATCTCGACATTTGTTAAAAAAAGATTTTTTTTTGGTTTGGTCAAGACTTTAGGTGAGTTGATTTAGCGATGATGAATAAATACCAAAAAACAAGAAGTAAGCATTCAAATACACCTAAAATGATTATGCAAATCGACAGTGCTATTAAGATGTTTTATAATGTTGTGATGATGTTATCATGCAAATGTTCCTCCTCTTTCACTTATATAAAATGGATAAAGAATGTATTTAAATATAACAACACAATACACAAATTCACACAAATATACAATGGATTAGCTTACAAGAAGTAGTAAGAAAAGAATATCAAAGTTTCATTTAAAATTTAAAAGTTTTAAAATTTGAGATGTGTAGAAGTGATCTAAATAAAATTTACATATATTTAAACTGATATGAGAATTTAAAAATTCAAGAATCAAAACTAATTCCTAAAATGATGAATAATAAAAATATAATAAAATAATAATTTGCTACTTGTAAACTTGTTATTTTACTAAAAAATCTTTTTAAAAATAATTCCATAACATAAAAAGAAAAAGACATACAAAATTTTCACCATTACAATATTTAAATAATAAAATATGATCTTATATCTACCTTTATTTTATTTATTTTTCCTACTTTCATTATTTTAAAGTCATCTTTGTTCTCTATTGACTCTTACCTTCACTATTTAAAAGAAAAATGGTACTTGTAAACTTGTTATTTCATTAAAAATATCTTTTAGAAAAATTATCCTACAACATAAAAGAAAAGGACATAGGTAAAAAAAATCACGACCACAATATTCAAATAATAAAATATGATATCATATCTAACTTTATTTATTTATGTCTACCTTCACCCTTTTTAAAGTTGAGTTTGTTCTCTATTGATTCTTACCTTCACTATTTAAAAGGGTAGTGGTATAAGTTGTGGCCATGATGCATGGAGATTAAGATCTTGAATCATTGAAGATATCATAAATAATAAACAATAAACAATAAATAATGATTAAAATAACAAATCATCTAATATCCTACACATCTTTCTAGTAGAAAATAAATTGTTATTGTAATATCCCTTATGAGATATTTAAATCTGATTTTCAAACTCTTTAATAATTTCTGTAATTAAATTTTGCAAACAAAGGAAATCGGTGAAATCGAGTATGTTGAAAGTTGCACCAATAAAGCCATAAATACTCCAAATTCTAATTGCAGCAACAAAAGACGTTTCTACAGAAATTTTGACAGAATAATGGCCTTCAAATAGACACTTTGGAAAATCTATAGATGTTCCCTTACAATATGCATATTTTCTACCACTTTGGCAACCCAAAATACAACAAAAAACCCAATTAAAATTGCATAAAATCTCTCCAGAATTCAATACAAAGATAGAGTTGGGTTACAAAATTTTTGGAGATTTTTATAATAGTAAAATATCACATATAATTTCTTCTCAAAACATAAAAATAACAGATTACCAATGCTAAAGAAAACATTCCAAAAAAACCACACTAAAACCTTGTATAAACACACAATAAAACTCCTTTGAGAGCACAATTGCAACCCCTGTATGAAGTTTCCTCTAAAGACCTATAAACCCACTTCCTGCAAGTCTCAATATCCTTGGTTATCATCCTAGAATATCACTCCTTCAATGGTTTCTCAGCCATTGAAGAAGAAAGCAAAATGCTTTAGCAAAACACAATGAATGAATCAATGAAAAAGTTGATTTTTTCCCTTAAGTAATCCACATTCAAAAGAAAAAGTTGGGCACCAAGATTTCATGCCAAAATGAGGGAAATAATTGTGTAACTCCTCTTTCCTAATTGTAAAATAAAAATTCAAGTGCACTCGGGGGAAATAATAAAACATTTCCATTTCTTGCACCACTTCACAAGCCAATAAAAAATCCATTTTGCCTTTTTCCAAAAAGCTGCACTCAACTTGGCTCCAAATATTTAAATCTTCATTTAATAATTTTCCACTAAAATATGATTTAATTATTTCACCATAAATGGCATTATTTTCCCAATTTGTCTGTAGGACTTGACTTACTATATTAGGATAATCAACCTTACTAAAAATAGAAACTGTTATTTTTAGAAAAGGACTATTTTTAGAAAAAGGGGACATGAGAAGTCTTCCCTTTCCAAAATTTTTTGTCCTCAATAAATTTTAAACATACATCTCCAAGACCATGTTGTGAACAAATATTTTGGCACCCGAATGAATTTCTAGCACTTCTAGGGTTTTTCACCTAAAAAGAGAAAGATGGGCCAAAATGCAATGTACACATTCAATATTAATGTATGAATGGATGGAATATGCCTAAATGTAATGTATAGATGCAATAAATTGAAAAGGAAAGATGAATATTAATGCAAAACCTAAGAAATGCAACTTGTTTGAAAACACAGTGATGTATGCAAAAACACCTAAGAATGCAAGTAAATGATGACAAAATTAAACAAGACTTGAGAGGTGCACTTGGAATCTGAAATTTTATGCTCTAGAATCCTGTAGAGTTGACTGGAAATGTTGACTGAGACACTTACACCATGCTGGGTGACTTAGTCTAGTTTCAGGGAAAATCTATCGGAACAAGAATCTGCCAAATGGGTATCTAGAAATGTAGAAACCACTTTCCAGGCCTAGAAGTGGGACTAATTCACCACAGATGGAAAATTATTCCACTTGGGAATCTCATGAAATTTGGGGCAAAAATCTATAGCTTTCGGTCTGCACTTCCTTTCTTGACAGGTGTCTAATCTAGATTCTGCATAAAACTTATAGAAAGAGGTCTCCAAGCTTCAATTAGGGATTTGTTGACTTTGACGGATTGTTGACTACTTTTTAACACCAAAATCTTTGAAAAATATACATACAAGACCTACAAACACATGCAAAGAGGGGAAAAAGGGGTAAGGGTTAGAGTATAGGGGTTTGTCTTGGTCAAACCTTGATTTGGTAATCAAACCCTAAATAATGAAATGAAATAAAGAGAGAATGATGAATAAACAACATGTAATGTCACAAACTCACCAAACCCTTGATGTTGAAATCTGAAGATATGCAATGAAGTGCTCCAATGGATGACTTGATAATACTTAGAATGCTTGAAAATTGCTTGAATAATGAATTAGGATGATTGAAGATGAACTAGGTGAATGGGGCTTAAAATGAGAGGAAACGCCCTTTATTTTTACTTTATTTTCTAATATTTCTCAAAAATAACACATCACAGACCAACCTCAAGGGTAAGAGAATAAATTCCCACTAGAAAATTGAAATTATTTTGATTTTTGTGCCTAGTGGGACTAAGTCGTCCAAGGTGGCGACTTGGTCCCATAGGGAAATTTTAATGGGTGTCGGGGATTGAAGTGTATTTAGTGAGGTTTAACAGGAATATTCTAAAAAATACACTTAAGTAGGGCCGAAAAGTGCATTAAGGGGTCATTTAAACATAAGAAAGGGTTAATTCAGTGATGACAAGTCTAGAAAAGTGTGAGAGTTTGTTACAACTCTTTACAACACTTTGAAATAAGACTTGGTAAGTGATAAAAAGGAGTTATTTAAGTGAATTATAATGAAAGGGTCCTAGAAAAGTGCGAAAGTGGGTTACAACACTTCACAACACTTTTACAAGACATCCTAGAAGTCTTAATGATTCTCAAGGGTCCAAGACCTAATGTGAATGTGTTGATCACATTACAACATTAAATCTAGGAAAAATCAAACCAAATTCCACTAGGAGGGCCTAAACATGAGAAAAAGTAGAAGGGTTACTTTTTTCGTGTCCATACATGTATCCAAGTTGATCAATCATACCAAACTAAATACCAAGCCTTGATCCTGTATTTGCATGAAGCTGCTTCTTCCCCTTAAGAATCCTGAAGAATCCTTGAAAAATGTTCCTATGTTGTGTAGTATCATGACACCAATATTTAATATTTAACCTCATGTCCCATATTACCTGTGTATTTGTATCATGCTTAGCATCTTCTTCAATTAACAACCCCCCCTCTCAATCTTTCTCCAAAACTCTGTATGTGTGCGGTCACCAAGAAAGATAAACCCAAAGTCATTGCACCCTTTGATTTATATTTGGTTTATGCAACACAACGACATACTAGAGAAAAATAATAATCCTCCAAAATAATTTATACATTTAAAAACAATTACCCATTTTTTCTTGGAGTTGTTGGGATATTGCTTGCAGAAAACACCACTATTTGTTCCAAATTTTACCTCAACTTGGTGGATGTTGTATGTAACTTAAAAATATAATATATAACAACAATAGTATAGTTGAGTAATAGATATTAACATCACACAATAGCAGCACATAATCCTCCTAATTATGAGTTTTAACCCTGCAAATTGTTTCTAGTCTCTAGTTAGTGACACATTGTCATTAGGAAACTGGCACTAGGCACTTCAGAAACAAATGATGATGATAAAAATCTATTTTTTACACTCAATGAAATTTTTATAATCATCAATGCATCATTCACAATAGTAGATACATAATTCAGAAATAATTACTTCTTTTACCTCCCAAGTACCCAAATTTGTATTGAAAGAATGTACAACAAAAGACCCATATTTTACCTAAAATTGAGAGATGTTACCTCCAGCTTCATGTGCAAATATATAATAGAAATACTTCAATAGAGAAGAAGCAAATAGCATCATGCAACAACAAGTACTTATTCTAGGAATAATTGCTTCTTTCACCCTTGGGGAATAGGGATCCACAATACTGAAAAGCACATTAATTACCTCAAGCTTTTTCTTAACTTGGAGGATATTAATTGCAGCTCTACAAAATTATTTTGAGTACTATAGAGGACCAACCATTAACATCATACAACAACAAGATTCATACCAGAATATTCTAAGTACCAAATTTCCAAGCAATAAGAAATTTTGGTAGAAGGTAGTGTACTCTCTATGTACAACTATTAGCACATTTTTATCACCCAACATAATTTCAAAAATGATTATAACATAGTCTATCATGTTTGGAAATCTCCAATATTCATGAGTGATAAGGAGATACCATGAAGTAATCATTCTAAAGAAGTTATTCCCAACCATATTTCTAATTACCCAATTTTTTTGCTCATTACTCCAACCATATTGAATCAAGAGAATCTTCAATCTAAAGCAATCCATCTTCATCTCATATTTTCCATATTCTCAATATTGACTATACTTCCTATGAGTATAAATGACAATAAGCATTTTTCCATACCTATATAAATTCCCTTATGAAACATTGAACTTCATGCTTCCATTTCTGATCATTTCTCGTCTATGAATTGTTAGAGTCCATTTATCCTTTCCTAAAACACCATACTCCTTCACAAAATGATGTGATAAATTTGAAATGAAAATTAGAAGGCATGTGTTTCTTACCTTCACAAACCCTTCCAATGCTTCTTGTGTTGCAACCTCATGCATGCAGTGTGTGCTCATGACTTGGCCCAAGTATGTAATATCAATCTACCATGTAGATACTAAGTTTTGAATTGCTTCATTACCATAGTCAAATGAGAAGTGACATCCTTTGACTTTTTTTGTTTGACTCTTAGGCTGTGATTCTTGAACCAGGTGTTTTTTCACCTCACTTTCCTAATGCTCATACTTGTTCAATTTGGTTCTTCCTCCATAAGTTGTTTATAAAATGTTAGTAAGCTGAAATCCAATATTATTATTTGGTAAGACACCCTTTTTATGTGCATATTTTTAATACATTAATCACATAACTCCTTCTTATAGACACATAATGCAATAACAGATAAGAAAAAATACTCAATGAAACCCATGTAGCCTTTGGACAATAACTCATGCATCATTTCCTTGCAAACACAAATATGTTGATAACTATCTCTCAACTCAAACTTTGAAAAGTAATGAGTGATGATGATATACTTACAACCCATTGAAAAATCTGAGGCATACTGAATTTCTCCATCATAGATGGACAATCCATTTCCTACATCTTTCAACTTATTATTCTCACTCTAAATAGAGTCCAACCTTTGCATTAATGGATCCCAATCACCTTCTCCTATGACACCATAATCTTTCACAAATGGATGTAAGCAATTTTAAATAAAAAATGCATTACATGAGTGGATTACCTCACTTTTAGAGAACTTTGGTGTTGCATTCCCTTTCATATTTGGAGTTTTGATGTTATGACCCAAGTATGCAAGCTTTTTCATATTAAATTCATATGGAAATTCTGTGGTAGTTAGAGCCCTTTTGATGCCAGGAATATTTTAACCATCTTCTAAAATATCCCCCTTGAAAACTCCATTCATCCCATGATAGCAAACCTGTATGTAACTTGGTCCCAAAAACACTGTGCCATGATTTATCATAAAATATAGATATCAAAATGACATATTTTTTTCTTGCCACATTTATGTAATAAACATTTCATTATCTTTATCTCCATTTTTCCATCAACTAAAATCTTGTAGGAGGGATCCATGCATCGTGAGCATATATCTTTCACAATATACCCAAGTTTCCTTTTGACTCTATCAACAAGATAACTTTTTTCATTATCCTGGAAAGCTTTTGAATAGTCTTCATTTGTAAGTGTTGCATAACTTTTAAAATTAGCAACTACTCTAATGTCTCCAATGCAATCCTCTTGAAAAGATGGCATGATAGAATTATGCTCAAACAATGAATCATCAAAAAACTCCATTGCTTGGTTCACTATGATATTTTTTATTGGGTAATCCCAATAAATACCCAGATCCCAAACTCTTGTGCATGGTCCATTTTGAATTCCTTCAACCCCATGAAGTCTAGAGACATGCAAAGATAATGGACCTTTCTAGAAATAATGCAAAAATTAGAATTGTCTTCTAGGGCGTACCTTTTAGTAAGATCATTCTAGGATTCATCTTGAAATATTTCTTGCAACTTCCCTTCTTTTTCTAAAATAAATTCGTCAAGGGAATTTAAGTACTCATCACTAATTTCTTCTCCAAAAAATACATGAAGGTAGTTATCATTTTTTATTTATTCTTGCAACTCTGATTTTTCTTTATGTTGTAACATCACCATCTCTTCCAAAATTTGTGTCTCAGGTTTTTCTATCACTGTCTCTAGTTCTTCATGCACCACATTATCTATAGTAATTTCATGCATGTACAAAGAATCTTCTTGAGACTTTGTCACATATTCATCATTCTTCAAATCACTCACTACATTATACTCCTTTTCTATGAACTCCTCAACAACTATCCTCTCCTTTTTAGCCTTTTGTTCAAATCTATCAATCAAATTTTGATAAAATTATTCAAAAGAATTTACTTGAGTGTGAACTTGAGTGTTCATACCTTGGTACCACCAATCAAGAGTAGCTCCTTCAAGGTACAATATTTCATACTGAATGGAAACTTTCTCCTCCATGGAACTAGAGTAGTAATAGTCTTGCATCTCAAACAACCATTCTCTAACTGAGATCTTGTTTGATCCATCAAAAGTGGGAGCTGAAGATTTAATAACTTTGCTCTTGAGATATTTTCCACCCCAATTTGAATGTTTTTTGTAACCCTTGATAGCCATCATGTCCTGCATATGAATGATAGTCACTATATGGGAAATATTTTTTAAATTCTTCATCTTGTTTAATAAATGTTTCTCTCATGGCTGCAAAATCTCTAGCCAAATCTTCCATGTGATCAACATCTTTTTAAACTTCCCTTTTCCTTTTTGCAAGAAAATGATCAAACCCTCTTGCTGGCAAGATCATGGATTTGATACGACCGCAATATCCCTTATGAGATATTTAAATCCGATTTTCAAAATATTTAATATTTTTTGTAATTAAATTTTGCAAACAAAGAAAATCGGTGAAATCGGGTATGTTGAAAGTTGCACCAATAAAGCCATAAATACTCCAAATTCTAATTACAACAAAAAAAAGAAGTTTCTACATAATTTTTGACAGCATAATTTCGTGCAAATAGACACTTTTGATAGTCTATAGATCTTGTTGAATTTAATGACAACAAAATAAACAAAAGAAAAAGATTGCAGAAAATAAAATGAATGAACAATAACACACACAAACAAGAACACAAGATTTTTATAGTGGTTCATCTTATAGACTATATCCACTTTCAATAGGGGAATCTATTTTATTCATTCTCAATACAATAAATAATATTCAAGCAGCAATAGATTTTATAATTTAGTCTCATCTCCAAAATGGAAAAATCCACCAAAACGGTCAACTTCTAAATTAGAAAATACATGCCAAAAAGAAGTTAGTTACAAAAAAGGTATCCTTTTCGAGTGTGAGAGAAACTTCCATTATAATTAGAATATTTGGGCTTCATTGAACCCAACAATATCCCACTTGAAGACAAAATATTGCTTGAGATAGCTGCTCATAGATATCCCCCACTCCCCACTCTAGGCATTTACATTAGCCCCAACGAAGATTTTAGCTTCACCAAATTTTGTTCAAGAATGCTTCAAATGAGTCTCCTCCAAAGCACATCAGATTTAATAACCTCCATGTATTTTAAGCTTTCCATTTCCTCCCCCACAACCAGAATCAAATCCGGACCTCCACCATTGCCCCAAGCCAAAATCTTTTATGTACACCACCAGTACTCTTGAAGGGTCTCCTCTTTCCATGCAAACATAGCTACACTATCATATCCACCACCATATATAGTAGCATCAGGACCACTTTGAGAACCATACCTAGCACCAACGGGCTCCATGTCAATATCAATGACATTACCAAACCTTGTCTCAAACAATGAGTTTTTTGTATTTCTTGCAAAAGATTTTGCACTACCTACAATCAATGCATTCAACTTTGCCTCTACTTCTGCAATCTTCACCAATAAATCATCTCTCTCTTTTTATTTTTGAAATCCAATTTCCTCAAAGGCCTTATTCTTAGCCTTTTCGAAGTCTTCTAGCATGTCAAAATCCTCGCCTCCCAAATCCTGTGAGGCCCTTTCCCACACATACCTCACCTGGGAAATGCTCAGGGAATCATGATCAACATCACTCATAAGAACTTCAGTGGCCAAATAGATAGGAGCATCATCCATTTCCATCTTTAATGATTCATTTTTTTTCTTTCAAGAAAACTCCCATTCTTTTGTAAATTTGTCTTTTTCTTTCTCCATACAAAAAATTTGCTCTCTGAGCATCAAAATCTCTTCCTTTAGGATCATTTTTTTTTTTCAGGTAATCCTCTTGATTCTCGACCTCTTTCTTAGGTTCATCTTCACTCACCTGGTTCCAGACTACATCCTCCTCTCCTTAGGAGGCATCCTCCTCATCTCAGAAGGAAAACTCCACAGTCTCTCCTTGTTTAACCAATGATTGCTTCAAACCCTCTTTGCTATCTACTTTCTCTTTGCCAATGGTAGCCACAGCTGCATCAAGAGTCAAGAGAAACAAGGAGAGACTATGGATAGTCTTCCTCTTCAACTGAATCCTTCTCATTTTTCTAGCCATCCCACCAATGAACATGGCACCTTGATTCAGGTTGCACTTGCACATTACTTTCTACCGAATCTAAACTGACAAGAAATTATTTAATGATAGAATCAACTTCATCATCATCTAAAACTCCCACTTCATCCTGTCTCTTCACTATACAAAAGCACCCAGCTTTGGGATCAAACACCCAATCATTTTCCATCTCTACTCAATACTTCTCCATGGCTCTGATACCAATTGTTGAATTTAATGACAGTAGAATAAATGAAAGAAAAAGATTGCAAAAAATAAAATGAATGAACAATAACACACACAAACAAGAACACATGATTTTTATAGTGGTTCATCTTATAGACTACATCCACTTTCAACAGGGGAATCTCTTTTATTAATTCTCAATACAATAAATAATATTCAAGCAGCAACAACTTTTATAATTTAGTCTCATCTCCAAAATGGAAAAATCCACCAAAATGGTCAACTTCTAAATAAGCAAATACATGCCAAAAAGAAGTTGGTTACAAAAAAGGTATCCGTTTCGAGTGTGAGAGAAACTGTCATTATAATTAGAATATTTGGGCTTCACCGAACCCAATAGATCTGCCCTTGCAATATGCATATTTTCTACCACTTTTGCAACCCGAAATACAACAAAAAACCCAATTAAAATTGCATAAAATATCTCCAGAATCCAATACAAAGACAATGTTGGGTTACAAAAGTTTTGGAGCTTTTTATAACAACAAAATATCACACATAAGTTCTTCTCACAACATAAAAATAAAATATTACCAATGCTAAAGAAAGCACACCAGGAAAACCAACTAAAACCCTATATAAACACACAATAAAACTCCTCTGAGAGCACAATTACAACTCCTGTATGAAGTTGCCTCTAGAGAACTGTAAACCCACTGCCTGCAAGTCTCAATCTCCCTGATTTATCAGCTTGGAAGATCACTCCTTCAATGGTTTCTCATTCGTTGAAGAAGAAAGCAAAATGCTTTAGCAAAACACAATGAATGAATCGATGAAAAAGCTGATTTTTTCCCTTATGTAATCCACATTCAAAATCCAAAGTTGGGTGCCAAGATTTCATGCCAAAATGAGGGAAATAATTGTGTAACTCCTCTTTCCTAACTGTAAAATTAAAAGTCAAGTGCAGCTGAGGGAAATAATAAAATATTTCCATTTCTTGCACCACTTCACAAGCCAATAAAAAATCCATTTTTCCTTTTTTCCAAAAAGCCACACTCAACTTGGCTCCAAATATTTAAATCTCCATTTAATAATTTTCCACTAAAATCTGATTTAATTATTTCACCATAAATGACATTATTTTCCCGATTTGTCTGCAAGACCTGACTTACTATATTAGGATAATCAACCTTACTAAAAATAGAAGCTGTTATTTTTAGAAAAAAGGGACATGACAGTTATTGGTCAATAAAGTATATTATAATAAATAATATGATTGTAAGATCAATATTTGATGATGTGTTGAAGTGATGTAAAGTGACTAGTTTAACTGTAAAATTAAAATTAAAGTTGATTTTAATATAAAGTGTTTAATAATTTAATTTGTGTATTCAACGATGTTAAAATATAGTTGAGCTATAAAACTAGGTGGAATTAACTTACTTTATAAGGGGAGTGATAAGAGTAAAGCTAAGCCTATATACTTAGTAACTTTTAGGTTACATATTATTCTTTTCACGCATTTTTCTACTACCACCTTATCTATGATTTTTTGTTGTATTTTTTTAATAAGAAGGGATTAGAATGTGTTTTCTTATTTCATTTAGAGACTTCCTCTCTTGTACAAAATTAATGATTAGATTTTAAATTTTACTTTGATTGGTTTGGGAATTTTCTTCTTAATTAAGCGTATACTTTCACATTTTGGTATAATAGCTAAATGTAGATTGATTAAATTAGTGAATGAAGATGCAAAGTAAAAAAACAAGATAAACAAGAAAGAATAATGGAAATCAGATAAAAAAATCTTATATTCAACTACATAATTGAAAGAAATAAAAATGAGCCACCTATATGTGAAACCTAACACACTATGCTACTCAACCCTTAAAAAAATATATGTGGAGACTCACTATGTAATACAATACAATTTCTTAGCTCCAAGTTCTATTCAAAACCATAAAAAACTACTCCAGTTACTAGGCGAGTAGCCCTAACCAATGATCAAGAATCTCCTATAAATAACACCGATATAAAAAAATCTAATCTATATAGATTTTAATGACCAATGAAACCACCTCATCATTAATGTGTTCCCAAGATGAAATCTAATTTGTATGATAAAATATGTAAAATATATAAGTATAGTATTTATGCTATCCCTTAATAATTAAAAATGCATGCTTTCTTGACATTTTAGACCTAACAAACCATGAAAGAATCTAATCAATTTCATTTAACAAAAATCACCCTATGATTAACACTATGCATTGATATTATAACACCAATTAATAGTCCAAGGTGCTTGTATGGTATAGATTACATGATGTGATATTTTTTCACACAAGGTTGCACAAGAACTTAGAAACTTGGACAACACTTGTATTGATCTTTGTGTAGGGGAAACACATACAAGTTGAGATGAACTCAAATAAGTTTCTATTAAAACTAACAATGTTTTCTAATGTAGAGAGGGAAAACACTCAAACCCTCACAACATAAAAACCATTATTTAACACAAAATAAACATTAAACTTTCATTCAAACACTGTTGCAATATATGCAAAATCTGGTTTGCAACTTGCAACTAGTTTACAACTTTTTATTACAAAATGATCTCCAATGTTTACATCAGTCCATGATGGATTCAAGGGCTGAAACATGGCCCATTTAAACTCACAAATGACAGAAAAATAAACTTAATAACATCAAATAAATTTTCCCCCTTCAATCTTCACACCCTTCTCCAGCAGTAACACATAAACATTGCATTGGCAACTTGCAATCAAAAATTTTTAAATGGATGAGCACTATTGGGACTCGAGGGCTACAACACGGCCCATATAAATTCACAAACAACAGAAAAATAAATCTTCCCATACAATCTTCAAACCCCTCTCTTGCAATAACACACAAAATAATGGATTGAAAACTTGCAATCAACAACCACCAATGGAAGAAAATTGTTGTAGCTTCACTTTCATGCATTCAACTTGAAAAACACACTCAGGAAACCCTTCCTAGAGAAGATCCATGCCCTTCTTGAGTCTCTCGACCAAATCCCTTGGAAAAACTCCGTGAAAAATAAGAATTTTCATCTTTTGTATGCCCTCAAACAATGAAATGAAATGCAATTTCATTTCAAACAAATTACTTGCAATTCATGTGCATTCCTTATTGGCACGCACAACTTTTTGGAGGTCAAAAAAATGTAGAAAATAATATTAAATAAAATGTCATATTAAGCCAACGAATTAATAAAGCATGATCCACTATGAAAGTGGATTGTTTTCTGCTTTTTCCGCTTTCATATTAAAACAAAATGCAACCTTATCTTCTTTGGGTGCCCACCTCCACTTCCATAATTTTTAGGAGCTGTGGAAATTCAAAATAGGAGTTACAAATGGCTTTAATGGTTCCCATTAACCCACGCCATTAATTTCTCTATTTCTACTTTTTCAATTTTAAAGCATGTTCTCCATAATTCCCCTTCACCAATTTGACCCAATTTGAAATCAAATCCAAATTCAAATTTTCCCACATCACAAAATATTTAATTTCACACCAAAATATGGATTTCAATAATCAAACATGAAATCCAACACACCAAAATTGAAAAATTCAAAAATGACACTTTCAAGTAGACAAAGGATTGCACTGAGCCATGGATGCTCCTGCATCATTTTCTAAATTCAAACAATGTTACACATTTAAGCAAAGGGTACATGGGAATATAGAGATTCCCAATGAGACAAAAACATGACTACATGCAAAAAGAAAATCAAACTTGTAATGAAAATAGCATAAATGTATGCAAGTTAATATTGCACACAACAAACTAGCATAAAAATAAACAAACACAAAAGTTAAGATTGCACATGAGAAGATACCAAATTGAAAATATTTTTGGGTGATGAAAGATTGTAGCAACCCCTTGAATGCACTTACATAAGAAATTGTAGTGTAAGGTCAAAAATTACATACTTTATAATTTATACCATATATTTTTACCTATTTTAAGAGTCATTTGGCATTTTTTTAAGACTTTTTACCTCACTAGTTGCTAAGTTTTATTTCAAAATTGTTTTAACTAATTTTATATGATTTTATTTGTAGACACCTAAATATGACTATTCTGTCTTTTTTTATGCATTTGTCTTATCATGTAGAGCATTTTGTTTATTCGCACTTTTGGGCGATTTTGTAGCACCTATGGTCTACTTTGTCATACTTCTAGGCTATTTCACTATGATTTTGATCTATTCCAAGCCGATTTTGGCTGTAAACATTGTCTTCAATTTATTCAAAACCTATAAAAACTAAAATCAATCAAAACAAAATCTCAATAAATATAGCTTAAACAAATCTTTCATTGGTATTGTCTTATTGTCCTTGATATTATTTGAGGAGTGGACAACTTTTTGGTATCTTATTTTATCATTATCAAAGTTTATCAAAGTTCAAATTTGATCTCTTATCTTTTATCATTATCAGATTGTGTCATTTGGGGATATACCTTCTTGAGAGTCACAAGACTACTCTTGAGTTGGAAATCTCCACTATTTGTCAAGTTTTCTTGGACTCATAAGTCTAGTTCAAGTGGACTTTATCAATATCAATCTCTATTATATTTATACTCACAACTCTAGTTCAAGTACAGGGTTATCATTTTATCAATCAACATCATTATCATCATTGGGAGATATAACTTAACTTTGGTATATTTTGGTCTTGAAAATTTAAAGCATAAAAATTGTTGAAAGTAGATCTTATTTTATCTAAGCTCTTATATTGCATATGCCAATTACAAGATCTCAATATAAGAAAAACATGGAATCCCATCAAGAAGAATCAAACATTCCAACAAGCAAGGGTCAACAAGAGAAAGGAATTGTTGAACAAAGGTTGTCAAAGGAATTCATTGTGTTAAGGAGTACTTGAATTATCATTATATTCCCCTTGACTTATCATTTTGAGTTGTAGAGAATTGCAGAAATATATGTCACTAGTTATAGTTCCAAGATTGTGTGTGACTGTTGTATGCTTCCAATATCATGCATTCATCTATTCACTGTGATAGAGGTAATCTGGAAGTTTGTATCAGAATGTTTCAACTCAACTCTTAGGGAAGAGAGATTTCTCTGTTAATACAATTATGGTAAACATTTATTTTAAAAATGCAGTTTGGTTGTACAGTATTAGAGGAGAGTATGTCTACACTAATTCTATCATATTCCTAATTTTTTGGAGGATATGTTCAACATACAAAAATATTATAATGACAGAAGGTTCTATGTGCCTACTTGCCAACCAATCGGTGTTCAAGGCCTATGTGGTAATGGCTAGTAGCGTGCACAATTCAAATCTTGTTTGTGGTGTCAAGATAGGACCTGGTTAAGGTTTTTGTGGTAGTTCACGACATCATGTTCTTTTGGTGGCAATAAAATTTGATTTTGGACTAACCTATTACACTTTTCATGTAATTTGAATTTAGATTCACTTTATGTAATCCTAGTTATTTGTGAATCCCTGGCCGAAATAGAAGAAGTGTAATGCAATGTCATGTATATATTCATTAGTTTTATGGATTCACAATATGAATTTGACAAAGTGCAAAAGGTTAAAATACAAGGAGGCGTTTGTGAAGCTAGATTTATTCAATGTGATTTTCATTTCAAAGGGTGCACCATTATTAGAAGATCATAAAAAGTGTGGAAGAGTGTTTGTAGCTAGTCTAGAAGTGTATGAGGTGTCTTAGGCTACAATTGAAGATATGCAAACTTCATCTATGTAATTCGGTAGGACTGGTGTTCTACCTATTGTACTAATTCAATTAGGGATTGGTGTCTCTAGTAGGTTGGTGCTTATAAAAACAATAGGGGATTAGTGTCTCTCATAGGTTGGAGCCTACTTCATATTGTAAAATTCACTTATATAATTCTACTTTATGAGGTTGGATTTGGATAGTAGATCCAAGCAACTATTCTCATCGTGGTTTTTCCCATCTTGGGTTTCCATGTATATATAGAGTTCTCATGTGCAGATGTGTGTGCTTATGTTGTTCCTTGATCATTAGTATATGATTTGATTTAGGTTCATTTCTGATATGTGCATTTGAGTTAAGAGTTTTAAATATATTTGTTCTACTGATTCACCCCCCTCTTAGTAGATCATGTGCCCTTCAATTGGTATCAAAGTCAAGTTCCTTTGAATAAGCCTAGCAACTTAAGGTAGTTCTAGGATGGCACACTTAGTTTCTCAAGAAGGATTTTCTTTAGATAAAGCACCACTCTTTGATGGATCCAATTTTGTATTTTGGAAAGTTGGGATGGAGTCCTACTTCATGGCTATAGGACTTGATATCTGGATGTCAGTGTTAGAGGGATATGAGATTCCTAAAAACCCTCCCAGGGATCAAGTCAGAAAGAAGGCTTGCAAAATTAATGCTAAGGCAAGGAATGTTATTTTATGTGGATTTACTAACTCAAAATTTGTGAAAGTGATGCAATGTAAAACAACAAAGGAAATATGGGAAAAATTGCATACTATCTATGAAAGTGATGAGAAACTCAAAGAGGCAAAGCTGCAAACCCATAGATCTCAGTTTGAAAGCCTGAAGATGAAACAAGATGAAAATACTGTTGGGTCAAAGCACAAACCCATGTCACACTTTATAAAGGAATCAACCAACAGCAAAAAAAAATCTGAACTTCGACCACATAAAAGTGGTCTTTATGTTTTGAATTTCAAAATGATGTAAACTAATGAAATCTAAAAATATTGATGAAGTTTATTTATTTAATTTTTCATATTTTTTAAAAATTGTTTTGATTAATTTTTATCAATTTAAGAGAAGATTTTGGAATGCTAAAAATTTTAGGAAAAAGTGACGTTCACTTGATGTCAAGAAACAAATAGAAAAAAACTTCATTTTTTCCTAATTTTTTTTCTCTAAATAGGTAACTTCAATATCTAGTGTATGGAAAAAAAAATTAAATTTTGACGTATATTTTTGTCATAATAACATTTTAAAGTTAGGCTTGTCAGAATTTCATAGTTTTCATTTGATGTCAACTATTGTTTATTTTTTTAATATTTTCAAAAAACAAATTATACCCTTTTGAACAAGACTCTCTCCTCTAGTGCACCATATATTTTTTAGTTTTTTTTAATACGTTCAATTATTATTTTTAATTTCTAATCAACCTCTTTTTCAACTTAAACAACCTACTTGCATTATTTTAAAAATAAAATATATTAAAACTAATCAAAATATATAAAAAATACATATTTGGATTCACCACCCCGAGCTCTACAAAAGGGTATTTTTTAAATCATACTGACTAAAAAATACTTAGTTGAAGTTGAAAGTTCCAGAAAATTTTGAAAAAAGTTGAGTTGGTTGCCAACTAGGATGTGAGATAGACAATTTTTGTAGAAAGGGTTTTGGTTGAAAGGGTTTCGACCAAAACCCTTTCTACTAAAACCCCGCACATAGAATAAGCCACATTTCAATGCTGATGAGTCCAATTTATGGCTCAATTTTGATAAAGTTTATTATCCATTTGTTGTTGTTGTCATAGACTCTGATACTTGGATGTTGACATTTTCATGTTATTTCCTCAAAACCATAGACATTGGGCATAAGTTTATCTTTGTAACTTTTAAATGACATTAACATGCTATGTGAACTATCAATGGTAATTTTACACATGGATTAATAAATGTTACTTTAAGATAGTTATAGATATACAATTGTTGTGTGTGTTAATGTTTTCATGCAAATATAATTAGAGCCTACAAAATTGAGGAAGATGTTGCTAGTTGGTCGTTCACCATAAAGGTCAACAAGGTGATCATTCAAAGGTCAATGGAGGAAAGACTCAACGGAGGGAAATTTCTAGTTCAAATCGAAGATTGTACTTGCCTTGTAAATGGTCATAATAGTTTGTTGAGCAGATATGGGAGATTTTTATGCTAGATTTGCATTAAGGCAAACTGGCTTGACCAGATTCCACACATGCATAACCTCCTTCCACTTTATATGCTTTCCATAAAGTGGCGTCCTCCTAATCTATTGGAGTTGACCACCTTGCTAGGTAGTTAGTTAGTAGTTTTTCCTTCTATAAATAAGACTCGGATGCTCCTTCTCAGAAGGTTGATTGATTTGATGTTGTACTCGCATTCTTAGTTTTTCAGTAATACAGTTACATTGCTCTATTGTACTCATGCTTTTCAATGAATAAAATGAAGCTATAAGTTCGTTGCATCTGAGTTTGTCTTAAGGGATACTCATCCAATGGGGCCCACTTGGTGAGCATTCCATCCTTTATCTTAGTTATTACTTTTCTATTTAGCAAATAGTTACGAATCTAGCAACCGTTTGTTCTTACAACCACTAGAATTCCATTTTGTGAATGTTCCTGCAACCAAAACAAACAGAGTAGTTTCTTGTCTATTTGCTTAGATTTTTATTTCTATCATGCACTTCAGCTTAGTATATTTTTTGGTTGATGTTCAGTACTTATGTTACTTCTTTCTAAGCAATTTACTTTCAGTATTATGTCTTTCTTAAGCTATAGGATGAATATGGCTATTACGGATTCCTAGTGCACATACCGTGCTAATCCATTTCAATTCTATGTCCCTGGGTTGACAATTAAATGAACATTCATGATGATTAAGATAGCTATTTAGATAAGATGTCTAATATATGAATCACAACTTTAAGGGCTTAGTTGTTAAGACATTGTAAGAGGCCAACATTTTTGGCATCATTGTCGAGGATGGTGTCAAACTAGGGAGCTCTTTGGATTCATTGATAGTTTCTTTCTTGTTGTAGTATTTCTGAAAGTCTATTCTTAGTATACCCCTCATTTAGGAAGTAATGACCCCCACTATTCTTTCACCAATTCTTTGTGTGAGTTGGTTGATGTTGAGTTGATACCGCGTGCATAGAGGAAGGAGAAGAGATGCTTATGGGAGATTCCTTCCTAATGATCATGATCCAAATCTGCCCAGAGATGAAGAAGAAGAGCCACACCTTTTTGCTAATGCATTTCCCAATTTAACCAGTTCTGAAACTTCCTCTGAAGATCAAAATCTGATTAAGAGCCCATTTGCTTTGGAACTCCATCAGGCTGGCATGGGTGATACAAATAGAAATAGACCTAACCAGCTGGCTTTTCCATTCCCCATTGCTCATCAGAATGAAGTTGAAAACCTAAAAAATATCCCTACTTCAATCCTTCCTAAGTTCTATGGACTTGTCATAGAAGACCCTGGTACCTTCTTGTTTGAGTTTGATATCCTCTGTAGAAGCTATGACTATACCACTTATGCTCATCGGCTTAAGTTTTTTCCTACCACCTTGAAAGAGGCTACATTAAGATGGCTTATGAGCCTAGGAAGAAATATTGTGGAGACTTGGGATGACATGAAGACAAATTTCCTTGAGAAGTACAAGCAATATTGCAGGGGAAGTGCCATGAGAGGAGATGACATCTTTAGGATGCAGCAAAAGGAAGATGAGAGTTTGGAGGATTACATTTCAAGGTTTCTATTTTGCCTGCAAAAATCTCCACATCATACACTCAATGAAGAGTCCCAAAAGTTGATCTGCTTGAGAGAGATTAATGAGAGTTGCATTGAGGCTTTAGACCTGATTGGAGGAGGAGATATCACCCAAACTCCTTGGGAAGATATTATGAAGCTATGTCATAACTATTCTAGGGCAGCTTCAAAGAAAGAGAGAGCTTACCAATCCTCCATGGGTAAGTCATCTACCAGTGGAGTTTCAAGGATGGAGATTACTCACTTGTTGGAAGACTTCAAACAAGACATTATAAACAATTTGGCTACTCATTTGGATACACTTCAAGCTAAGAAGAAACATGAGGAGGTAGAGGCAATGTTGGTAGAATATTT